>PVHP010012279.1:0-41522 GCA_004024765.1 Zapus hudsonius
CCACTACAAGATTACAAATATTTTGAATGTGAAGAGCATGCCTGTTTATATTCTTAGATGCAACACAATTGAAACACATTGTATATTATTAAATACTTTGACATCTCACTTTCTCTTCTTTGTAAAAACTATTTGCACTTATTAGTGCCTACCACATTGCAGATAGCCAATAAAGATTTGTTGAATCGGCTGGAGAGGTGCTCAGTGTTTAAAGGCACTTGCTTGCAAAGCCTGATGGCCCAAGTTTGATTTCCCAGTACTCATGTAAAGCCAGATGCACAAAGTTGTGCATGTGTCTGGAGTTCATTTGCAGTGGCAGAAGGCCCTGGCATGCCCATGAATTCTCATTCTTTCTTTGCATATAAATAAATACAAATACATTGTTTAAGAAGATTGACTTGCTGGCTGGCTAACCGAATAAATGAATGAATGAATGAACATTGTATCAATTATTGCCTTCTTATTCTGCATGGTATCTAGTAGAGAGAGGCCCAGTAAACAGGAGATTCTTGTTCTAAAAGATGTTGGAGTAGAGACTGGGTGGCTGACCTGACATCCACAGTTCACTGCCCATCAATTCTTCTGTTTCATAGCACAGTACTTGCTTATACCCCATGGTATTCTGGACAGTTCTCCAGGAAAACTTCCACAGGGAAATGTGGATGTTAGACCTCCCACTGAAAAGGTATTTCAGGACTGGTCAGTGCAAGGGTTGCCAAAGAAGCCTCCCAGCATGTGGATATGCAAATAGCAAGCTCAAACCCAACACAACCCTCATCCCCCAGAAGCAAGAGGAAATAGAACAAGTACATAGAAGTGAACAGCAAACCCGAATAAATCAAACTAGGCATTTTGGTTGTGACAATGTCAAAGGCACATGAATAA
Organism: Zapus hudsonius; assembly: GCA_004024765.1. Taxonomy (NCBI): domain Eukaryota; kingdom Metazoa; phylum Chordata; class Mammalia; order Rodentia; family Dipodidae; genus Zapus; species Zapus hudsonius. Next base: position 886 of record PVHP010012279.1, read on the forward strand.
ATCAAATGGAAGAAGGCAGTCTGCTTTCAAAATGGAAATTTTGCAATTTATCAACTCTATAACCTGTTCTGGAAAAGGGATGTTATGTTGGGGGGAACAAATTACATACTGGGCTTTTTCAACATGGAAATATTCTAGATAAATACCTGTCTCATTATAAAAATACCTGTTTCCAAAACCAAATTAAGAAACTTGACTTTGAAAGAGCAAAGAAATGAAATGTATTTTCTTTGATGGTCAATTTCTGCATTGGGAGGTCCACTGGCCATCTGCTTGTCACAGGTGGGGTCACAGCTCTCAGATTCTGTGACATACCACCCTGAGGCTTCACTCAGATCACTTACCAACCGCTGTATCTTTTCCACAGTGTCTTGCTATTTCACGAGAAAGACTGGAAGAACAGGCCCTTGTTCTCAGGCGAGAAAACAGAAGCTTCGCTTGTTTATTATGTTTAACCATGATGCATTTTCTGTGATTTATGGCTTCTTCAGTGCTTGTTTAGTTCTGAATGCTTTGGCATGTGATTTGAGGTCATCTGCTTGTCCCTTGGGTGGGACAATCCATAATCCTGATCGGGAGACATCTCATTAAAGCTCAAGCTTCAGATTGTAGGCTATCAACAAGCAATGTCCCCCTTCTAATCGATCTCTATCTGCCATGAAAAAAAATGTCTCAAGCTGTTGAACTTTCCATGAATGTTACTTAGAATAGATTTAAAAAAAATAGTCTTCTTTCCTTTTCATTGCTTTTCAAAAACACAGATGGGCAAAGGGGGCAAAATACCTCCAGTCAGTTAATTCTTCAGTGCTTCTCCTTATAGGTTGGCAGAGTTTTTAAACGAGTACTGAAACAGACTCAAACAATCCACGGTTTTATAACATCACCATCTCCCAGATTTTTTTTTCTGTGTACAAATGACAATAAAATATGGTGTGTTTTTTTCCCCCATTGAATGCTTTCAGTTTGTTGCCAGAATATCAGCCCAGTGGGTCATCATTCTCTGGGAAAACGGCATTTTAAAGAAAAATATGACTTTCTGCCATCTCGAATCCTGTCACAAGAATGTTTTGACTAATTTCATTTGGCCCCTTTCCTGCCTCTCTCAGAACTTCTTCCCCAACCCACCCAGCGCATCTTACCACACCCTCTGTCATTTTTTGTGGGTTTCCTTTCGCTTCCAGTTTTGCTTCTAGAGGAGAGAGTGAGAAAGGGTTGGAAACCGATATCACAAAGATCAACAGTGGCCAACTGGACCATTGGAATTTACGGACTGAAAAAAAATTAAAGTTCTAAGTACTGTCTCCAAGCTGGAGAGATAGCTCAGTGGTTAAAGACTCCTGCTTGCAAAGCATGATGGCCTGGGTTCAAGTCCCCAGTACACATGTAAAGCCAGATGTACAAAGTGGTGTATGCATCTGGAGTTCAATTGCAGTGGCAAAAGGCTCTGGTGCATCCATTCTTTCTTTCTCTCTCTCTTCCTATTTCTGAAATAAATATTTTTTAAAAATATGGCCTCTGAGTCTGTTGTAATATGCAAACGATGACAGTGAATTCAAGTTTTGTGCACCAATTGCTATTCTGGAGAAGCTTTTTGTTTGTGATGTGCTGTGAGTCAAACCCAGGGCCTCGCTCCTGCTACATTCTACAATAGTGCACCACATACCCTCAGCCCCATGATTTCATTCTTTTAAAAAATATATTTATTTATTTGTAAGCAGAGAGACTAAGGGGGGGGGAGAGGATGGACAAACCAGGGCCTCTAGTCACTGCAAATGAACTCCAGATGCATGTACCACTTTATGCATGTGGATTTCTGTTGATATTGGGGAATTGAATCCAGTCCTTGAGGCTTTATAAGTACCTTGAACCACCGAACCATTTCTCTTGTCCCAGCCCCATGCTTTCTACCAGAAGTTAGGATAGGGGTTAGACCCGTGCAGCTAGAGCAAGACTGGGGAGCACACTGTTCTTCCTCCACATCTGATGCTTCGTTGGAGACCCCCAGAAGGTTTCTGTAAGGAAGCAAAGTTGGGAGGGCGAGTAGTTTTTCATGGTAGGTAGTGTGCTGAAGAGAGAAAGTGCTCATATGTGTAAAGTCAGTCTCAGGACCACAGTGTGTGTTTGGGAGGGGGATGCATTTTCAGTAGGGTTGGGCTGTCCTGTGTCAGTAGATAAACCTGGAAAGCTGGCCATTTACCAAGCAGTGAAGACACTCAGGTATCAGGTTACCTAAGGGTTAGTGAGGATCCAGTGAAGCAAATGAAAGGTATAATGCGACTGGGTGGACAATATCCTTCAAGGGATAGAGGGAAGAGAAGTGGAGAGGGGGAATACTGTTTAGAAAGGTCTAAATGAGACATTATGGCAGCAAGGTTTGGGGGAGAATAGAGGAAAGAGCTTTAGAAGATAGAATTCATCCTTCAAGAAGACAAATTAGGGGGCTGGCAAGATTTCTCAGTGGTTAAAGGTGTTTGCTTGCAAATCCTGCTGCCCAGATTCAATATACTTTAAAGCTGAATGCAAACTGGCACATACTTCTGTAATCCCACAGAGATGATGGCAATGGAGGTGGAGCCTGGAGAATTCCAAACTCACAGGCCAGCTAGTCTGCCCTTGCCCTTCCTTTCAGTCTGGCTGTTTGCTTTGGTCAGAGACCCTGTCTCAGAGGAGGTAGAGCAGACATCTCGAAGTTGTGTCCTCTGACCTCTGTTGTGGCAGACGTGTGTGTGCGCGCGCGCGCACACACACACACACACACACACACGAAGACAAATTAGATGCGGGGCTCTAAGCAGAGAGCTGACATGGGCAGTGGTTTGGACTTGTGTAAAATCAGATTAGGAGAACATGAAAAAGAGGGAACACATGCATAACATTTGCATTATAGTGAGTCTGGGGAACCTATGATACATCTTGTCATTGCCCAGGAAACCATGAGGTATAGAGATCTGGAGTGAATGTGAGTAATTGTGCTCTCTGGGCTAGAAGTAGATACCACACAGATGTCACCTTAAGGGAGACAGGACAACAGAGGCTAGAGCTCTGACAGAGCTCAACAGTTAAGGGCCATGGAGAGAAAAGCAAGGCTATGAAGGGGACTGAGAGATGGACACAGGAGGATCAGGAGTGAGCCTGGCATCCACTGCAGGAGGAGGGCATTTCAAGAAGGAAGGAGAAGTTACAGGTTCTAGCCAACAGATATGTAAGACACAGAGTTGCTAGGTAAGGGCAGCCGATTTGAATTCAGACAGAAACAAATTCCTGCTTAAAAGTCTGAGTGTATCCCCTAGCTGTTTGTTTGAAGACAAGATCTTGATGTTAGTCCAGGCTGGTTCGAACTTTCCATCCTCCTGCTTCAGCCTCCCAAGATCTGGGGTTATGGGCAAGTGCCATTATACCCAGATATGGCCTGTTTTCACTTGCTAAATATGCTAACCATAGGATGGGAAGGACTAAAATGTGCAAAAGTGAAAGCAGGGTCCCAGGACTGCAGGGGCAACAGTGGAGAGGCAGTCCTGTGAGCTAGTCTTCCTGGAAACCAGGCTGCCAGGCAGTGGGGTGGGGCACAGTTAGGACCAGGAGAGCATCTTCCTAAGGGGAAACATGTCCCACCAGCCAGGAACCATACGAAGTGTAAGACCAAAGGCTCAGTTGTCTTGTAATCTGACCTGCCCAGGGCCTTCCTCAATTCATGCTTACTAAATCCAAATCCGACTCTTCGACTGGGCTTCTCCAAGCCAGCAGTAAAAAACCAAGGTAATTAAAGAGGTACATTACTTTTGCCTCAATTTAAAAATTACAACCTAGTGTATTTTGGGCAAATGTAGTTTATGTTAGTTAGAATGATCTGGGAAATGGCCTCAGCTCTCTACTTCTAATTAATTACCAGTAAAGGTGCAGTATTTTTCTCTAAGGCACAATGGCATTTCTTCCACCTTACTAATAGAAAATAGCAGCAGCAACTGAGAATCCCTGAATTGCCTTGAGTTTTTCCAAGATCATGTGACTTGCCAGGTGAGTAAAATAGATCCTGAATGGCAGAGGACAAACCAAAGTAAGAGCTACTGGGCACCAAACCAATTGTTCCAGCAGATTGTGAGCCGGTGGGAAACTTCAGCATCCTTCAGCCACGCTGTCTGACATCTGCTGCTCCACTCAGCTCGTGAACTGCCTTCCCTCCTTTACACAGCTAAGTGATATCCACTCACCCCATCAGGGGAATAAACCAACCACAAAACAAACCTATTAAAAGGCCACTCAAGTGATCCAAAGCAGGGAAGCAAATGTGTAAGTGCTTTTAAAGAGAGATGTTTTGCATTTCTACTTCTAAAGCACTCTTGAGTCAACACTGGAGATGCTTACGGAGAGAGCTTGGAGCAGCCGGGGCTGGAGTGGGGCCTCAGGACTCCCCGTCTGACTGCTGTGGAATGCAAGCACATGGAGCAGGAAGGCTCTGTGATGGAAGAGGCAAGAGAACAATGGTTATATGGAAAAACCGGGATGTTTATGTCTGGGTTTAAAAAATCCTAGATCTAGAGCTGGAGAGATTGCTCAGTGGTTAAGGAACTTGCTTGTAAAGCCAAACAACCTGGGTTTGATTCCCCGGAACCCATGTAAAACCAGATACCCAAAGAGGCGCATGCTTTTAGAGTTTGTTTGCAGCAGCTGGAGGCCCTGCTGTGAACATTCTCTCTGTCTGCCTCTCTTCTCTCCCTCTCTCTCTGCTTGCAAGTAAATAAAATATTTTTTTAAATCCCATATCTAGGGGCTGGAGAGATTGCTCAGCAGTTAAGGCCCTTACCTCCAGAGGCTGAGGACCCAGGTTCAATTCCCCGGTACCAACATAAGCCAGATGCACAAAGTGGCACTTGCATTTGCAGTGGCTAGAGGCCTTGGTGTGACCATTCTCTTTATCCCTCTTTCCCTCTCTGCTTGCAAATAAATAAATAAAATATTTTTAATAAAGAAAAGCGATAGCAGCATCTCAAGAAACAGGAGAATAAGGAAGTTCCCATCACATTGTAGAAGGGAAAGAACATTCTTTGAACATGGCAGTGGGCAGGTAGAGGCATGAGGAGAGTGGGAGGAGATGGGAGAACAAAAGCAAGTGGAAGACTTTGGTGGGCTGGCTCACTGGCCAGGTCGAACACTTAAGGATGGATGAGAAGAAGTCAGTTCAGCTGAAGGTTTCTCAAAGGAGCAGTTTGTACCCCTTTCTGCTTAAGAAATCCCAGGATGAGGCTGCCCAGTGGACGACTGCACACTGACCTGGGTGGTCTCCTAGAGAGGAGACCATGAGGCAGAACCACCCCTCATCTGGTGTTTCCAGTCTGACCCAGAAGCTCCAGAGAGCCCCACTGGGGAATCCAGAAGGCCACTGAATACTGAGGCCAGCAGGCATGCCATGGGCCTTTATGACAAGAGGGAAAGACCCATAGCAGAGGCTGGGAGGAGACTCACCCCATACCATGAGGGATAGGCCTGCTGTGCTCACTTAATTCAGTAATTTATCACTTTGGACCCTTGCATACTTGCTTTAGCCCATGAACAAAAATGCAATACCAAAAAGAAAAGAAAAAGGAAAAAAAGAAAAAGAATGCAATACTAGGGCTAGCCCTTGCTTTGAGACAAGGCCTTCGGGCCTTCCTTGGTCCACCTGTTTCCTTATGAGATCACAGCCTCCAGCTCCTGAGTTTAAGGAAGTGACATGTCATGTTATGTTACTGATAAATCATCATGAAGGGTGGAATGGATGCACTGAGGAGTTGGGAAGTGACAAAGAGATGTTCCTGGTTCCAGAATTCAGGGTTGTGTAAAACTGCCAGAGGGAGGTGGTCTTCTTCTCCCCCCAGGTGGTCCCAGAACAGCTTTGTCAAGGCTAGTCACAGGGAAGGACAGGGTCATGGCCTAAGACTCAGCTTAAGAAAGTGACAGGAGGACTGGAGGGATGGTTCAGTGGTTCAGGAACTTGCCTACAAAGACTAAGCACCCAGCTTCAATCCCCCAGTACCTACATAAAGCCAGATACATGAAGTGGTGTATGCATCTGGTTAGTTATAGATGCATAGGTCCTGGCATGCCCATTCTCCCTCTCTTCTTCCCTCCCCCCACCCCTTGCTTGCAAATAATAAAGTAAGAATGTGACAGGAGCACAAATGAAGGACCCTCCCTTCTCCCAATATACCTTCATTTTTGGTGTCTTTTTGTTGCTTAAACCCTGGGCATTATATTTCTTTTCTTTTCTTTTCTTTTTTTGAGGTAGAGTCTTGCTCTAGCCCAGGCTGACCTGGAATTCACTATGTAGTCTCAGGGTGGCCTCAAACTCATGGTGAAAATCCTACCTCTGCCTCCTGAGTGCTGGGATTAAAGGCATGTGCCACCAATCCCGGCTCTGGGCATTATATTTCAAGGTACATTCTAAGTCAGGAAATAGGATGATGAATGTTTATTTGACACAAAGAAGCACAGAGAGAACGCTCAGGATGTCTGCTTCCTCAGCTGGAGCTCCCATAGGGAGAACCAGGATTGTTTCGTTGTTGTGCCCTAAAGCAGGATGATGGATCAGTCTGAACATGCAGGCCTTGGGGCACAGTCAGGCCGTGCCCTCTGTGCTTTCCTGAATCTGGGGCTGAGAAGCAAGCAGCTCACCCAAGCTCACACAGTTGATGATGGGCCAAGTATTGGACCTCTTGGTTTGGCTGCTGAGCTGCTCTGAGGAGGACTAAAATGGTCTGCTCTTAGTAGCCTGTGATTGGTTTACCAGAACCATAGCTTCATTCTAGTCCACTGATTGCATTTCATAGATGAGAACATTGAGGCTCAGAACAGGAGACTGACTTGCTTTAAGACAAGGATAGTTTTAGCTATAGAGTCCGATGTAGGTCACTATGGTCAGCACTGAGGGATTTTTCCATTAATGTTTAATTACTGTGTTCATTGACTATAAAACATAAATAATATATACTGTGTATCTATGTATATATATTTATATATATAGCATACTTTCATATATACACACACTATGATCATCACTACCTTTATCCCCGACCACACATATACATGAATATCCAAGAGATAAGCAGTCCATCACATCCTGACCTTTAGGCAGCCATATTGTCTTTGTTTTTGTCACTGTAACAGAATGATCAAGCCTAGGAAATGTGTAAAGAAAAGGTATTTATTTGGCTGTCAGCCCTGGAGCCTTTCAAGTCCAGGAGCACAGTGGTTGGCATCTGCTGAGCTTCTGGAAGGGCCACCTGCTGCTTCCGCTCAAGGAGGAGAGCTGAAGGGCAAGCATGCTGCTTACAAAGTATGAGAGGCCACCTCACGCTATAGCTAATGTACAAGAGTGACAAGTCTGTCAGGAGAAACACATCCATCCATTCCTGAGGGCTCTGCCTCCATGCCACAAACTCCCCCATCAGGCCCCACTTCCAACAATGTTCCATGGGAGAAATTAACAGCCCAACATAGGAATTTTCAGGGAACACCTAAATCATAGCACTTATTTTTCTAATTTTATAAAGGAGATCAAAATGTGTCCTAATTTTGAGACAACTGTTAAAAGATTCCCCAGACATCTGGTACTTTTTGGGCTTGAAAGTCCTTACATGTTGGGACTAACTACAGACGTAGAAGGTCAAAGCAGAAAGCTCGTCCCAAGCTCCATCCTATTTTTTCTGAGACTCTCTAATGCTAAGCAGATTTCCTGCATTCTTGGTGACAAGAACTTCCTTTCTGGCCTCACTTTTTTCACCCTAGGAATTTATTCGGCCTCAGAACCACCTCCCTCTGGACAGCCGGCAAAGCCCACCGAGGGCTGCTCTGCCCTCCTGAAACAAAGAAGCAAAGAGAGGCCTAGGGTTCCTCCTGCCAGGTTTTCCAGGAAGGGCAACTGCTAGCTCCATTTCCCCCAGGAGGCTTCCTGGAGCCGGAGAAAGGGAAAGCCGGACTCTGCTCCCCTGGGATTCCTGCCATCTCTCCACTGTCCTCCCGAAGCCCCCTCCTCCTCTGGGTCTGACATGACTTTCTTCTCTAAGACAGGCCAGCAAGAAGGAGGCATTTACGCCCAGCTCACATTCCTGAAGAATCCCTCCGGCGCCGGGGCTGGAAATGATCTGTGCAGGGCACGCGGCCAGCCTGGCTTTTAATCACTTCAATACTCACAGATGCAGGGAATCCCAGTCCGCTGGCCCGGGGGAGGGGTGGAACCTCCCTCCCTTTGACCAGGTCTCCCTAAGTGATGCTGGTCTCCATGGTCACGCAGTCTCCTTCTGGGAGGCTTAGTTGTGAAATCGATGTCTCTGGGAACATCCCCTGGCTGGGACCATGGCAGGCATCCATTCAGCCTGAAGCCCTTCCCCAGGACCACCAGGCTGGGACGAGCTGGGCCTGGAAGGATGGGTAAGATCTGTTTAGGACCTTACAGACAGGGAGATGGGGTACAACACAGCTTGGGGCAATGAAAGGAGCTGGAACTTGAGACGAGAAAGGGAGAACACTAGGTTGCTGGGTGGTGGTGGGGGAGGAGAGTCCAAACCAGTCAGAGTCCCAGGAAGGAACAGAAGGTACACCCAGATGGGACCATCCCAGGAAGGACGATTCATAGTTAACTGTCCAGGACCCTGAATGTTGTCACCTCTGATCACGAGAAGACAATGAACAGGACAAAGAGAGTTATGCAGAGCAGCTGTCTTGGCAGGAACACGGGCACAGTCAGCTGGAGGCGATTAGATCCTGTCAGGGAAGCTAATGGAAGCCAAGCTTTAGGACCCCACCAGTACACAGGCCCTTTCCACGGCCGGGCAGGAGCCCTAGCAGTGTTCATGGCACCCATGTTTTTATAAACTTTGCAGAAGCCAAATAGTTCTGATCCTGGTTTCTTTCTACTATACACATTACATATTGGATAGCTTTGGAGTATTCATGGCTATCTTGGGGACATGGTAAAGGGAAGATGGGTTGGATCTGATGGGCTATATTTAATCTGCTCACAGTCACTTAGTTCATTGCTTGATTTCCTGATGTAGAAATGGCTCCCAGGAAAACTTCTCCCTCCGATTCACCAGGCTTCATAAATGTCATATACAATTTCCTTTTTAAATGGAATCTCACATGTTAGGAAACCTTAAATTCTTAAATTCTTAAATTTTAGCCTAAAAGCAAAAATGAAATTCTGATCATACCAAATTAGTAAAATTTTAAGAGAAAGAAAGAAAAATGCATAGAGAAATAAAGGTCTTTGGGTCCTTTGATGGTCTTATTGGCAGAGAGAGGTAGAGCAAATGAACCCAATGGGGAAAGTTTGATATCACTGCCTCACTTGGGACAAAATCTTGAACTCATGTTCAGGGATATGGCACCTGCCTCATTTCTCCTCTCTGGCCTGAGGGCTGTGGGGGTGACCTGTAGTCTCTGGGAGGGAGAAGGGGAAACCAGTGAGCAACAGTAGAAAGCCCAGGGACAGACCACCATCCTCATGACCATGACATTCTAAGCCAAGGTTCCTTGTGGGGTTGAGTGGGTGAGATTGTGACTGTACATGTGTGCCCATTATTCCAACCAGCATGCCCTGGTTTCTGCCTCACCCATCAACACCCCTAGGCAGCTCTGGAAGGAGCCTCTATGCCCTCCCTGGGCCTTTGGGATCCTGGCCTCTTCCCTCAGCACCTTCCTGCTTGGTTTCAAGAGATTCCAGAGCCTCTCTTATCGCCTCACACCATGATCTCCTGGTCTTATGTGGCTCGTACTTTGTCCTCCTCCCAGAAGAGAGGGTTCCTAGGTCTGTGATTATTGTCAGCTGACCTCCTGGGCTCCTTTTATCTATCTGCCCATACAGACTACACACCTCTGCTTGGGTCTCAGAATGCCTCCAAGAATTTAGAAGTATTCTCAGACTACTTCTAAGCCAAACTCACTAAATACTGACAATTCTCACAACAATGTTTGGGTCTGTTGTTTACCTTCCCTCTCTCTACTACTACCTTACGTGGCTCCTGTTCCCTCATTCGACACCACTGTCTTGCGCTCCGTCCTCTGTTCTAGCTCCCTGCCCTGCTAACGCACCACCCTGCTCAGTGCCAGGTGAGATGCCTAACACAGGCCATGGCTGAATCCTTACCTCTCAGCTTGACAAGCCTTATTCTGCACTCCAGCATGCACGGACTATTGCAAACAGTTTTTTTTTATTTATTCATTTTCAAGCAGAGAGAGAGAGAGAGAGAGAGAGAGAGAGAGAGAGAGAGAGAGAACACCAGGGCCACCACCTTGTGGGTCTGGCATATATGGGTCCTGGGGAATTGAACCCGGGGCCTTAGGCAATAGAGGCAAGTGCCTTAACCGCTGAGCCATCTTTCCAGCCCTGCAAACAGTTTTTAAACATGAAATCATATATTTATTATTTGCACTCATACAACCTCTCCCCATTAGACAATGAAAGTCGGAAAGAGACACAGTTGGTGCTTGGGAAATGTTAACTCTCCTAATGAGTACTGTACAGTGGTCTTCCTGTCCAGCTCAGCACTCCTTACTCATCCTCTCCCACTACCACAGGCTGGATAAACTCCATGTTACTCTCTCCCCAGGCCCAAATTCACACCCTCTGAGCCCTTACACATGATCCCCTCTGAGGGTTTTCTTTTCTAGTCCTCCTGCCACTTCCTCCAGCCTTTGTACACACACACACACACACACACACACACACACACACACACACACGCACATGCACACACTGCTTTGTGGCCTCCTCTCCTCTCCCAACCTCCCCTCCCCACAGCATTTGTGTGTACCCCCCTCCTATGGTTCGGATCACTCTTTGCTGACAGTTCACTTCCTGGGGCCAAGAACACAGAGCTCTACCAGGACTCAGCTGTGCAGCGTTCATCTCCCCACCAGCATGGCCTTCAGTGGGGATTCAGAAGCAACTTGTAAGTAAGTGGATGAGTAGACTCCTGTCCTTCAGAGCATAAAGGGTTTTCTTATTATAAGCAATATTAATCACATGTATATGATCCATAATTATATTCTTTTTTTCCTTTTTTTTTTTTTTGGTTTTTTGAGGTAGGGTCTCGCTCTAGCCCAGGCTGACCTGGAATTCACTCTGTAGTCTCAGGGTGGCCTTGAACTCACAGCGATCCTCCTACCTCTGCCTCCTGAGTGCTGGGATTAAAGGCATGCCCCACCACGCCTGGCCATAATTATATTCTTTTTGTAAAACACTTGAATGGTATAGAGCTAACATCCCTTCTGTTATCCTCTTTGCAGACCCCTCCCCCACTTGCTTGCCCATGCAACGCAGGTACAGTGTAGTTTTGTGAGTCTTTGGTGATGCTCTGTGTAAGTGACACTGCAGTTACCTTCCTTTCACTTTACAGTACAGCAAAGCCCTCCTCCCCAAGCTAAACATTAGGTAGGGTAGCTCACCCTCTGTATCAGCTGCAGGATTCCCTGGTGTGAATGTGCCAAGGCTTATTTCACCAGCTCCTTACTGAAGGATGCTCAGCTTGCCTCCAGTGTCTTGCTAGCACAGCAAAACTGTCCAAAGCAGCACACGCGTGGCTCCTTGCACACGTGTTTCCTCTAATTTGACTGGTATGCTCAATGTGCTGTGCAAGGCCTTCCTCCCTTGTCAGCGTGGGCATTAGACTGTTCTTCCATTCGCCCATCGACTAGCTCCCCTTTACTTTGCTGGCACTGTTAACCTGTATCTTCAGACACAGACACTGTAATTCTTCCAAAGAGACATATTCCCATATTACTTCTGCACAGGGCTTCTCTCCTCCACCAGTGAGAGTCTGAGGATGCTTTTTCTTCCCCCAAGTAAGCTATGGGATGTTTTTTACTTGGCATGTCCTGCCCTATCACCTAGGTTTTACTGAAATTGCTTACTTTTCTTCTTAAATTTTATTGAAATTCCCTTTGCAGTATTTCACCTTTTTTAAGATTCCTTACTCAGCATTACACATTTCCAAAAGCCTAACCATTTCCAATTTAGTAATATATATATATATATATATATATATATATACACACACACACACAAATATACACACCTCCCTGTATACATAGGTAAGTACTTATATGTGTATATGCATAGATATTCACTCCTCTGTCACCTCTGTTAGAATTTATTCAATTCTGGTTTTAGACTTTTTAAAAGTTATTTTATTTGGAGATTGCATGTGAGTGTAGACATAAATATATATGCAAGGATTCACACACACACGCGTGCGCACACACATCTCCTACTGGTGACTGACACCCTATGGAAGGGAAGGACTCTTTAGGCTGCAGTCTTCACATCTAAGGAGCCTGTATTCCACTGCCTTTAAAAATATTTTATTTATTATTTACTTGCAAGGAGAGAGAGAGAGAGAGAGAGAGAGAGAGAGAGAATAGGTGCATCAGGGTCTCTTGCTCTTGCAAACAAAATCCATCACTTGGTGCATCTGACTTTACATGGGTACTGGGGAATTGAACCCAGGCCATCAGGGTTGCTTTAAAGCAAACACCTTTAGCCTCTGAGCCATCTCTCCATTCCTGGAGTATCTTTGTGACTTTTGTCTTCTGGGTCTCTGTAATGAGTCCCATGTCAGGTCTCCTGAGTCCACCCTGTGCATCTCATATTTTCTCTGATTTCCATTTTGTTTTGTGCACTGTGGTTTGCCTTCTTTCTCACATATCATCTCCCAAGCCAGCAATCCAAGTCACATCTCTAGCTATCTTTGCCCTTAAGTGTTAAAGTAAAATTGACTCTCTAGAAAGGTGTGTCTTCCCTCCTTGCTTCTCTTCTGGAATAAAAATATTAAAAAGAAACTTAAATTGTGGTAAAATAGAGTTAGCATGACATTTACTATCTTAACATTTTAAGGTTACAGTCCAGGAGTGTTGAGTACACTCACATTTTTGTACAACCGGTCTCCAGGTCTTTACTTTTTGAAAAACTGAAATCCTATACCTCTTACCTTAAACAACTGCTCAGTCCCTATTCTTTTAGCCCTTGGCAAATACTTTTCTAACTTATGTCTCCAGGAGTTTGTACCTCATTCAAGGGGAATGATACAGCATTTATCTTTTTGTGCTGGCTTGTTTCACTTCTGTCCTTAGTATTCATCCATGTTTCAGTGTGAGTAGTATTCTGTTGTAGGGATGTGCCATCTACCTGCTCATCCATTCAGGTACATGAGTTGCTTCCACAAATTCCATCAGTAAACTTCAATAGTTGTTAACTCAGAGCCCATCAGGCTCCTTCTATAATCCCATCCTCTGGTGCATTCCATATGATCTTGAAGCAAATTTGAATCTGGAGCCTCAGACCACTGGGTCATCCTCATACCTTGGAAGCAATTTTGGATGGGGCTATTTTAAAATTTACAATTTCTGTTTGTTGCGGTCAGACTTCTGGTTGCTGCGCAGAAAGAACCCAAACAAAAGCAGCTTGTAGAGGAATGGGTTTATTTGGCTTACGGACTCGAAGGGAGACTCCATTCTGGCAGGGAAAACGATGGCATGAGCAGAGGGCTGGACATCACTTCTGCCACAGCACTGCAAACAGTGGCAGGAAGGTGTGCCAAATACTGGCAAGGGGAAGCTGGCTTATAACCCCCATAAGCCCGCCCCCAACAACACAGCTTCATCGAGGTTGTAAAACCTAAACTGCCATCAGCTGAGGATCGATCTATCAGAACACATTCAATTGTTTGTGGGGGACACCTGGATCAAACCATGACACTGTTTCATCAAGGTTTATTTCCAGAAAGAATCAGAGCCTGAAAGCAACAAATACTTTTCTACTATGAATAGCCTAATGGGCCTTGTATAAAGATGGAGGGTACATGAATTGGAAGGTCCCCAGAGATGGGTGGCCGAGGAAACAGAAACAGGTCAGAGAGTGGCTGAGGCTTGTGTTTGTGAATTTATGCTCTCCCTTAATGTCCCCCTGTTCTTCCTCAAACCTTTACTCCCCAGGTCCCCCAAACAGAGAGGACTCCCATGGTCCCTGACCACTGATGCCTTCCTGGTCTGAGCCTCAGAAAAGGTACTAGAAACCTCAATCTATTGCTAAATCTAGGGTATCTTGCTTTGGTGGTGAGAGGGCTGGAAGCAAGCTATGCCTTGAGCTTGCTGACACTGCTTGGAGAGTATGTCCAATTTTATTCCTGGTGAAGGGATTAGTGGAAATTCCTCAGGAGGAAACTGGCAGGGCCTGTGGATGCCAAGAGACGTCACTAGATAATCTATCCCCAAACAAGGGTTCTGGTGTTCATATCACTTAAAAATTATGCTGAGCACCTAGATGTGGTACAACTTAGTTAAATTAGCTAATCCTCTATTGAACCATCCTCCAGAGCAGAAAAGTCTATTGACAGGACTCACCCTGGAGCAAGGTGCCTCTTTGCCCACATTACCCAAGAAATGAGACCATGTGCTAATAGACCACAACAGTAAATGGAAACTTCCATTCTGGGAGGGCCTGCTTTTATCTTCTCTGTGATATTACAGAAAGCAGACTCAGCCATTCCCATCCTTCCTTCAAAGTCTTTCTACTTATGCTCTCAATTTTCTCTCCCTCAACTCCAATCATATCATAAATAGCTCCTCGACATCCCCTAGTACACAGCTCAAATGTGGGCTGGTTTACATCCAAAGATTATTATTTGCTTTGTTTCTTTACTCACTGAATCCCAGGTATTCCAGAGTTTGGTATTTAACATGGTCCTATAGGAACTAATGCATCTGTGGCCTCTGCTGGAAACACAAAGTGTATTTTGGTATTAAAGAGAAAGCATCCTGCATTGCATGATCAGCCTATACCCCATTTCTACCACCTCTCTGATTAACTGGACCTATCACTTATAATTCTGGGTATTTGTTTTCTGGTAAAGTCAAGGGATGAAACTACATGGTGTCTCAGGCGCTTTTCAGCTCTGGGTCTAACAAAGTCACAAAACATGGACATCAGAAGCAGAAGTGTGGCTCCAGGCCTTTCCTCAGAGACCTTTACAGGCTGCCTGGGCTACAGAAATAATGTTTTAGTTAGTTTTATCATTGCTGTGATCAAATGTCATGTTAAGGGAGGAAAGTTATATTTGACTCAAAGTTTTAGAGGTGTCAGTCCATCAGAGCATAGCAAAGCAGACAGGAAGCAGAGAAAGAGGAGCTACAGGAAGGGGCCAGAGCAAGAATATAGTCCCCAGGTAATATTCCTAGTTAAATTTCAATAAGGCCTAACCTCTTCCCTCCCAGTTATGTCACTGTATTATGAATCCATCAAGAGATTAACCCTCTCATTAGGTGTGAGCCCTCAAGGTCCAATGGTGTCTGGAAATGCCATCACAGATGGAACCAGAAGTGTGCCTAACTAATCTCTTAGGCAATTTTCAATCCAGTCAAGATTCATAATTAAGATTAACCATCACAAGGGGCAAACGGAGATAGGAGACTCTGTAGGAGGGATGAGGAAGCTCCAGGCAAAGTTTCCCATGATGGGATCTTAAAGATTCCTTGACATATGTGAAAAAGAGCCAGAATAGTGGATCCAGGCTGAGATGGGGTTGGTCTAACTTGGAATTAGGAAGACTTGTTCATGGCAAGGAAACTGCATGAACAGGTACTTGGGATGCCACTGAGTTTGGGCAACTCTGGAGGACCTGTGGGCCAGCACAGACATGGGGCCATAATAACAAAGAATCCTTCTTCATGCTTAAAGGAAACTTCGGAACTCAATAAGCACCTTGGGAGTTAGAGTTCAAGGAGGAGCCTGCAGGGAGATCTGAAGAGAAGGATAGAGACTCCACTTGCATGAAAGTAGTGACCCTCAAGCCTTGTGCAACCCAGACTAACCTCCAGGACTTGTTAGGACACAGAGGGCTGGCCCTCCTGAGGTTCTGATTTAAAAGGTGTGGTCTGGGGATGGAGAATGTGCCTAACAAGTGATGCTACCAGGAAGAGACCAACTTTATTAATGAGATCAGAATAAAGGGTGTCCTGGGAGTGGGGAGAGCTCAGCTAGAACTCTGCCCTTTGCCAGATATGTGCTCCTTGTAAAGCCTCTCCATAGGAAACTCTTCATATGGAAAATGAGGCTGATGATGAGGAGAGGTGCAGAGTCAATACATGTACACAACTCAGAATTATGTCTGGCATACAGTAAATACTCAATAAGTCTTGCTATTTATTCCTGGTATGGTATGGTAGCTGATAAACATAGATTCTGACACCAGGAAAATGCTCAGTAATACAAGTTTTTATACATATTATGAGGTTTGTGTTAGGGTATAAGTAACAAAAAGTCAACTACAGCAGCCTGGTGACAATGAAGAAAATCTTTTGCCCCTAGTAACAAACAGCTCATGGGTCTAGGGATATAGCTCAGTGGTAGAGTGTGTACTTAGCACGCACAAAGCCTTGAGTTTGATGCCAAGAACTGAAAGGAAAATAAAACAAAACAAAACCAAGCCACACAGTGAGCAGCCCAGAGATGCTGTGAGAGGCAATTCCGTGGCCCTTCTCAGGACCCAGGATCCAGACATGAAGGAGGGAAAGCATGAAGGCCAAAAAGGCTCACACTTGCTGCTTATGAGAGGGACTCTAAAGCCTTTCCCAGAGAATTCTGCCAATACCCCAGTGGACAGAACTGTCATGTGGCTATCCCCGGCTGCCAGGGAGGCTGGGAAATGAAGTCTTGAACTGCCTAGACTCTGGTGGAGATGGCAGAGAAAGGACATTGAAGTGGGTGTTGAGAGCCAACCAGGTATCTGTCATGCTATGGCTCAGTTGAAAGTCTTGACAAGTTTGGTGAGCCATGGGTGTTGAGCGGCCCATGGTTCATCCTGTTCCTTTCATGTGTATAGGGCTGAGGTGAGGGAAACTTCACTATTTCTCTTGGAAAACTGAAATTGCTCTGTCTGGTAGGGCAGCAGACGCTTCTCCCCACACCTTCTCCACCTCACATCCATCACTAGGACCTCGGCATTTTCCCTGATGAGTCACTGAAGCCAGGCTGTGTAAGCAGCCTGTCTGTGACCCTGCTCCTGTGAAGCTAATAATGGCAAGACACCATTAAAACTGTTTTTTATTTTTAAGTTCCTAACTGATAAGGACTTGAAAGGTTTTGAAAGTAAATTGCTTTATTTGGTCAAAAATAAGAGAAAACAATATTCTCAGCAAGCTTCCTTTTTAATAATTCCTCATTTCTGAATGTTCAAAATCTTCTTTGGATGTCAAATGGACCTGCCTCTGAGTACTTGTTTACCTCCCTTCCTAGACTCCTCCTTTCTTTCTGAGGGCAAGGCTGGCTTAGTGACTGATTTATTTCCACATCCTCAGGGTCCAGCTCAGCGCTGGCACACAGAAGAAACTCCAGAAATATTTGTGGCAGGGAATGGAATCGAATTTAAGTTTATGTCTGTAATAAAGACTGTCAAACTGACAACTGAACCCAAATCCCCTCTGATACATACCCTCTGGCTCACTGTCATACAAATCAGAGTGAGGAATTGTTTTGAAACCCCATAAACTGTTTCGTGTTAGCTTCATCCTGGCACCATACACACATCTTGTCCCCATGAGTTCACTGCAGGGAGAGATTAACTCTGAGATCCCAAGCATGGCCTAGCTGTCTCTCAGAATTCCGCACCGATCCCCACCTTTCCTCTGCAGAAGCAGTGATGGAGTGGGACACTTTCCACTGAAGGAACCAGTGTTCCCTTTGGGAAGGATAGGAAGAAGGAACAAGCACTTTTTGTTTGTTTGTTTTTAAATCTCTTTCTAGAGTTTTCTCTGTGACAACAGCCTGGTACAGATACCTCTCCTAATTCCTAATTCCCACTGTCCAGAGAAGCCTTTCATGGGATCTTTCGTCCTTTCTTCCACCTTGAGATTGAACCAACTACTCTACCACAAGAATGGGAATAGTATCGGTTTTATCACAATGCAAAGGAAAGAAAGCACAGCAGGTGTTTCTTCATTACAATTTTCCCTCTCATATCTTTTTCTTAAACTCTTAATGTGTTTCTCTTGACCACTGGTGAGATGAAGGCACAGCAAGTGGAAGGTTTCCTGGAACCCCGCAGGCATCTGCTGGGGCCTTGGCTACCTGGGCTAATTGGAACAGCATTCCTCCTGGACATGCTCAGAAGCCGCCTGCTGCCTGGAAGGCAGGCGGGGGAGGTCAGCTTGACCTGATGCTTAATTATGTCCAACTGAGTCTATGTTCTGATCGTCCCACAGGAAGGACGCTCAGATGTGAAAAGCACCATCTATCTCCCTGTGATTAAAGCCATTTCTTCAGTGTGGTAATGGGGGAGGCAGGCCTGCTTGGAATCTGACATTCTAGCTTCTAATTTTAGCTCTTAGCTATACATTAGTTGTATGTCTTTGGGTGAGTTACTGAACCTTTCTCAGTTTGTCCATCTATAAAATGGAACAGGGACCATTATCAGATAGCCATGATCACATCTCTGATTCCTCCATTGGTTGCTAGGTGACTGCCGGGAGTAGGAGGGATGTAAGTTGGCTATAGGAATAGATAGAAGCACTGGCTCCTGCCGTCCTTTCAAAAGCTCGCAGGGTGTGGGCTGTGTGACCAGTTATGTCTTCATTAATTCCTTATCCATCCCTTAGCCCCAACTCTACTTCCTCACTTAGAGAAAGCCAAGCCGTGCAGCTTTCCTGCTGGTGTTTGGTTCAGACACTGGTTTCTGAAGGTCTTTCCTGCCTCTTGGAAGAACCAAAGAATATAAAGAGTGTCTGGCTTTTGGGAAGAAGACGAGGGTGCACAGAAGTGGTGACAGTGTGTCCCCTATGGCACCCTGTCTCCTTGTGTAGGAGTGAGAATGGAGCCCTGCCTTGTCCACCAGAGCACTCCCGCTGGGCCTTTGCTTACTGTGGCCCCAAGGAAAAGTTTTCAGCAAAACTTGTGCCATTTCAACATGTGGACCTAGGCTGGCAGTCACCCTAATTTGTTCCCGGGAGCCCTGGAAGGGCCTTGCTCCTACTGGGCATCTTTCCACTGTATCTTTACTCAAGGACAAGAGAGAAAAACAGCACTTTGGAGGCTGAGGCAGATGGTGAGGTCCATGCCAGCCTGGACTACATAATGAGACCCTATCTCAAATAAAAGGAGAGAGAGAGAGAGAGAGAGAGAGAGAGAGAGAGAGAGAGAGAGAGAGAGAGAGAGAGAGAACCTTACAGAAACATACAGACACACACAGGAAAGAGTGTGAGGTGTAAACAAAGGAAGGAACAGCCATCTGGAAAGAGACTGAGATCTGAGGGCAGCACTCAGTGGGAAAGCAAACCAACTACCAAGGGGAATGAGGCTCTGGTGAGAGAAGAGGACACAGCAGAAGCTCAGCCAGGCCATGGAGTTCATGCCCAGGAGTCTGCATGCTGAACTCCTTTCTTGGATCTCAGCAGCTAGCTGAGTGTCATGTTCAACTACCCTCTGTAGAAAGCATGGGCCTGACTTACAGGGACAGCTGGGCTTCAGCTGCAGCCCACGGCAGCCAATGCTTCCCTCAGGGCCTGGGACGCAGGCAAGGTTGGGGAGCTCAGTCAGGACAGACAGGCTCTCTCCATAGCTCCTTTAGGCTCAAGACCAGGCAATGGCAGGCAATCATGGCCAGTGGAGTGGAGGTGGAAGGAGTGTCTGAGAACACCCTCAGGAGCCTGCTGGAGAGCAGAGGCTTCTCTGATCCAGCCTGGCAGGCCTCTTTGTCATCTAGGGAATGCCTACCAGCGCCATCCTCCCCCCACTGCCATGCCCAAAGACATGTTGTCCTCTGGACTACAGAACAGACTTGCTTCTTCAAAGTTACAAGGCAAATAGTGCCATAGTCATGGCCTTGACCTGGACCCTGGATTCAAAGCACAGGACACTTGCCACTCTGGCTGGTTATGTGTGAGAGACAGTCTATTCATGGGGAAAAGTCCTATCTCATGTCCTTTATTTTCCTCTGAAAAGAAAACGGTAAGGAGCTGGAAAGATCTCACCTGCTGTATCTCAGAGGATTGGACAATCCCATAGACAAGCCCCCAGCATACACGTTTCCCTTGAAGCCGTCAAATCTCACGGTTTTCTCTGGCAACATTTAGCTAGGACTCAGCGTGTGGTGGAAAAAGATGAATAATGATGGCTCCAATGTTTATGTCCCCCACAAACTCACCTGGGGAAACCAAGCCATAGAATTTGGCTGGTGCTTTGACCTCCCAGACTAAGGAACAATGAGAAATAAGCTTCTGTTGTTTATAAGCTACTCAGAGGAGTGTATTTTGTTACAGCATCTGAATAGACTAAAACGAAGGCAAGGCACAAATGCTCAGCCACAGGCTCCCAGGGACACAGGGAGCTGAAAGATGAGAGGTATGCTTTGTGCCTTGTCACCGGCTGTGGCTGATGTACAGGAATTCTACCACTCTGAGGTGCGTATCTTAGAGACAACCCTTTGCTAACATTCCATCAATACTGATATGTGTTCTAAGTTGATTCTCTGGGATTTTATTTATTTATTTATTTAGTTAGTTTTTGCTATTTAGTCAGTTTCCAAACTTCAAAAAAAAAACTTTATTGACAACCTCCATATATATACTACAAAATGTACACTGGCTCATAATCCCCACCCACCACCTTCCTTTTCACTCTCTCCACTCTCTCCTCTCCACTGAATTCCGTCTTCTATTCTGATGTCATTTTTTTGCCCTCCTCCACCACCCATGACAACATATTGATGGGCCTAGTATTATGCAGGTGTTGTGCAGGTAACAACAGCTGCTGTGAGACCCTAAATGCAATCACTACATGGTGTCTACAAGACAGTGTTCCAAAGCACTGTTTGCCATTCTTTGGCTCCTACATTCTTTCTGCCACCTCTACTGTAGGGGTCCCTGAGCCTCAAAGGCTGTGCTAGAGATGTCTCATTTAACTCGATGGTCACTTCTTAGCTTTTTTATGAGTTTCAAGTCTTCCCAATAGTCACCACTCTGAAAAGAGAAGCTTCTCTTTTCCAATTACTCTACTTCTATTTATTGCACCAACTATATTTTCCATATTTGCTTGTAGTTTATTTTTTATTTTTTGGAGAGCTGGCCTTGAACATTCAATCTTCCTGCTTCGGCCTCCCTAGTGTTATAATTACAGGTGTGTGCTACCAGGCACAAGTGTGGGCTGTATGTTTTCTGATAAAGACTTAGTCACAAAAAATGTTGTATAAGGCAGTGAATGGAGATTCTAGGGGAGCATATGGTAGGGTGGCTAATGCAAATTCATATGTGTGGCAGCCTTTGTTTGGGAAAGAAGACACAACCCTGCTATTTATTACCTCAAAGATCATGGAAAGTCGCATACCCTCCTTGAACCTTAGTGCATGTGTGAAAGGGGATGAAACGGGCCTCCTTGCTAATCTTGTGAGGATGAGGAGAGGGGGTCTACATAGGGTAGAGATAGCAGCCACTGTCTCCTGATACCTACACCTCCTATATGGTGTGAAGATTGACCTGTGTGGCCAACAGAATCTGGCAAAGGTGGCATATGTCACTTCACAGGCGAGGACATAGATAGGTATTAAGGCTTCCTGCTTGGCTGTTCTCTGTGTGGGAAAAACAGATCACATTGTCAGCAGCCCTAGGGAAAGGTCCACGTGGTAAGAAACCAAGGACCCCTGCCAGCAGAGTGGGTGAGTCATTTTAGAAGGGACCCTCCAGACATAGTCAAGCTTTCAGCAACATGACGCATCTGAACCCTCAGAGGCCCTAGGCAGATCCACCCCACCAATCCTCACTGACTATATGACAGAATGCAGGCAGTTGTTTGTTTGTTTGTTTGTTTATTTATTTATTTATTTGAGAGAAGACAAAAAGGAAAGGAGAGAGAGAGAAAGAGAGAGAGAGAGAGAGGGAGAGAGAGAAGGAAGATGGGCACTCCAGGGGCCTCTTGCCATTGCAAAGGAACTCTAGATGCACATTCCACTTTGTGCATCTGGGTTTACGTGGGTACTGGGGAATTGAACCCAGGCCATCAGCAAGTACTTTAACTGTTTAGCCATCTCCCAGCCCATGGTGTGTGTGTGTGTGTGTGTGTGTGTGTGTGTGTGTGTGTGTGTTTAAGGCAGAATCTCATTCTAGCCTAGGATGACTCAGAACTCATTCCTCTGTAGCCCAGTCTGGCCTTAAATGTATGGTGTCTATTGTTCTAAGCTGCTAAGTTTATGTAGTGATAGATAACTAATATAACTTCCTCGCATAAGGTAAGTGCTTGGTCAAGGTTATCTATTTCATCAGTATTAATATTAATGAGTATCTGAATTATTAAAGAAAAACCCAACTGATCCTAACTAATGTAAACAAGTAGTGGTGGCTCACACTTGTAATAGCTCTACTCAGGAGGCTGAGGCAGGGGGATTGCCATGATTTAAAGGATAGCTTAGGATAGTTATTGAGTACCAAGCCAGCCTGGGCTACAAAGTCAGACCCTGTCTCAAAAAGCAAACAGCCAAACCAAACAAACCAAACAAAAATAAACCATAAAAAAAAAATCAAAGGAAATAAAGCCAATGTATTCTTCAGAAGACAGTTCCTGTGCTGCAGACTGTGAATTCTAACCATGGCAGGATTTCTATTAAGCACATATGGCCTCAGTTATACAGTACATGGAGATGCAAATTTTGCACATTAGTTCCTATCTTAGGGAAAATAATTTTGCTGAGAATGCCACTTTGTCAGTGTCCTTACATGGGAGTTGAAGATGGGAGAAGAGATTTGCCCTGTTGGTGTAGCAGCTACTGGCCTTGTGCGCCTACTTATGTTAAAATGTCAGTAAATTTAGGTGAGGTGAAATGTTCAGTTGCTTAGCTGTATCTGCCACTTGTTGAGGGTTCAGTAGCCGCATGGGGCCAGCAGTCATGGCTTTCCCTCCTGCAGAGAATGCTTTCATCACCACATTCTTTTGGACACACTAGTCTAGATGTGTAGTAAGAACAGTGTGTGTAGAGTGCTGGGCACAGTTCCTAGAACACTCTAGGTCACGTCCTCCTCCTAGCAGCTTGGAGGCAGGAAGGCCCTCCTTTGTCCTGACACATGCAGTCATGAGGTGGAGTGAGCGTCTTAAGGAGAACGTCCTGCCCCCATGCGCTCACCATCATCTTGGATTTCTGTTTGTCTGAAGGTTATGTTCTCCAAAACTAGGTGCTCTGTTTCCGATGGCTACTTGTACGATTCCAACTGCTTGTTCATGTGGCACCCCAAAATGCCCAGAACTAAAATCACTCCCTTCTCTGCCCCAGTCAGCGACTGTGTTTCTTGAATGGGACCTTCGCTCTCTCTCAGAGGCCTTCCTTCCCCTCTCCACCTTGTAGCTATAATGACCATTCACAGGTTCTCTTGGTTCACCTCTTGAACCACTGTCTAGCTCTCTCCCCTCCTGCGATGATTTATAGTGATTGTCAACTTGACAGGACCTGGAGTCACTTATGGTGGATTATGTAGATCAGGCCAGCCTCTGGGCAAGTCTGTGAGGGACTGTCTTGATTAGGTTAATTAAGGTGGGAAGACCTACCTTAAATGTTGGCAGTACCATTTCATGGACTGAGATCCTGGCTGAGCAGCAAGCATTGAGCCCACTCTGCTTCCTCCCTGCTGCTGTGATGTGATCGTGACTTCTTGCTCCGCCATGTTTTCCCCACTATGATTCACCCTCTGGTACTGTCAGCTAAAATAAACCCTTCTTCCCTTAACCTGATTTTTGTCAGACACTTCATCTCAGCAATAGGAAGGTAACTAACATACCTCTTCTCTAGTTCTCCTGCCAGACTCCTGCTTCAACCATTTCCCACCTGGTCAAGTGAAAAGCAGGTGTGTATCTTAGAGATAGTGTCCTTGGGAAGTTAAAAAAAAAAAACTGATGGTGAAAAGCAGAAATAGAGTCTCAAGGAAGCCAGTCCCAAAAGAGTGTCCTGGGGACACATAAGTCAACATGGTGTTTGTTTCTGAGGACAAATCATCTGAGCAATTGTCAAGGAGAGTGAGGCCTGAAGAGCCTGATTGCTTCCTGCTGTTCCACGGCTCTCGTCTCACCCCCAGTAGTCAAGCTCTACTCTTCCACCATTCCTTCATTCACTCCTTCACTTATTCATACATTCCTAAGCCTCTACCTTACCGAGAGCCCTGGATTGGAATCTGGTGTACAAAAGCCACAAGCAATGAGAGTTGTACTCTGCCCTCTGACTGCAAACAGTCCATTAAGGAAAGGTGGGTGGGTAGTTGGAAGATCAAGACACCCCAGAGGAATAAACCTCATTATCTCCATCTTGAACTCAGCAATGACACTGAGCCACAGCAAGTACTTGAGGAACAAAGATGGGGTCTATAGGTTGAAAGGCAGGATGACCTCTAACCTGTGCAGCTGTACATGGGCCCTGGTGTTGATTCAGGCCAGGCATTTATCATGAGCTGCCCAGACAGAACAGGATCAGATGGGAAACTTTGAGGAGGGAAGTCAGGAGCCAATGCTCGAGGGTCATCAGGTCCAAAAGACTCTTGACAGTCTGTTCTGAAAGCCAGCCCAGGAGTCAGAACCAAGACAGAGCAGCCAAAGACAGGAACAGGCATCTGGTATGGTGAAAGCACTGAAGGCTCCCTCTCCTGGAGCTCAGTTTTCTGGTCTAGACAGGTGAGTGAAGGTACGAGGGAACAGTGTGTGTATTCCTGTTGGTGACCTTTTCTTTTGTTTGCTCCTACAGATTTAAGGGGTAACAGAGCACAAAAGCGGAGCCAGCAGAGAGTTCCAGTGATCCGACTTCAAACAAGCAGGGGAGCTGATTAACCTGATGAGGTCCACTCCAGTGAAGGGGCTGCTGAGCTGTCATTTAAACACTCTGACAGGCTGGTGGCTCCTGTCAAGTTTGGCAAGGTGGTGAAGGAGTTCCCATTAACCTTGGCCCTCGGGGACATCCAACTCTCACACTTTACAGAAATGTGTGGAATTCTGGATTTAACAGTACCAAAGCAGATGGAAGTCTGTCCAATAGGCTGGAGACAGGGCCTGACCCAGGGGGTGTTTAGAGTACGCGCATGTCTCTTCCTATCTTTGATGGATTTTGACAAAAATTTTCTTCTGCTTTCCTCAGACATCTGCCCTAATATTGCACAAGTGAGCTTAAAGTGCAGTGAGGAGAGCTGAGCCGCCACTCAGAGTCACCCCTGTGCTGGCACCTGGCCTGGGTCATCAGGCTAGAGTGCTTCTGAAGGCTCATTGCTGGAAGCAGGGGAAACCTAGAATGCATTACCTAGAGCAGCAGCTTGGCTACACTGCCATTAGACCACATGCCTTTGTTTGGGTTAGAAAAGCACCCCTCCTCCATGTGGACGAAGCTCCTGTTGGCTGGAAGGGAGAAGGGACTAGATTTTAGTTCCTACTTGATCTTGTTCCATGGGTAAGCTGCACAACTGTACCCTTCTACATCTTCCCTCTCAGCCGCATCCAGCGCGCTATGAGCTCAGGATTAGATTCAGGAGGATTGAACACTGATGAGAATGGATGGAAGGCTCAAGGAATTGTTCCAGCTCAGAAATCAGTCATTTAAGAGACAAAGTCAAACCAAGCCAGTGTCTAATAGTAAGACTGATGTCTCAGCTCTCTTGGATGCTCCCCAGAAGTTCAAAGCACAGGCTGAGGAAGCTCTAGGAACAAATGCCCAGACACCTTCTTCCCCTCACTGATCAATTAAATGCACTTACTTAAACTATTCTTGCACTTACATACTCAAGTGTTAAATAGAATTTGATTTATGTATGTGCTTAATACCTGCTTTCAATATCTGTCCATAATTTCCTCCTCAGTCTAGAATTCCAAGCTCCTGGAAAGTGCAGACTATGCATTAATTGAGACTCTTGCTCCATGAAATGTCTGGCACATTGCCACCTAATACTTTTATATGATAACGATGATGATCACGTTCAAATTCCTCACTGTGGCATTCCAGACTTTCCATCATCTGGCCCTTAACCTATTCCCCTCCCCACCCCATCATTCTGCTTTGACATCCTATAAAATAGGCCAAACTAGCCAACATCATCTGGGCATCCCATCTCCAGGATGTATCTCAAACTGCTTCCTTTATTGGCATAGCCTTTACCCCCCCCCCTTCATCCCCCTGAAGATCCATATCCCAGACAGCTTTGGAGGGCTGACTTGAATGATCTTCCCCAGAGCTCTCCTGAGTCCTTGTGTAGAAGTGATTCCTGCCTTTACTGTCTCCTATGATTACAATTCAACTATTTATAGAGCTCATTACATTTTCCCCTTGCATCATTGCTGCCCAAGCAAGTGTTGACTGCTTGGTAGGAGCTCAGTGTCCCTTCCTGAAGCCCCATGGATGGACCCCTGGGATTTAGCTCTATGGCCTGGCCAAATCCCACTGTTCTCTGATCTCCTACTTATTGGCAGTAGGGGTTGAGGCAGTTCATCTGTAAGGCTCTGGTCTCTAGCTCTTTGAGTATACCCCAGGAAAACCCAAGGTTAGGAGAAGGTCAGCCCCACTAAAGAGGGATTGTTCAGGGAACCTGTTATTTATAGAAGGCTTTTAAAAGTTTGGATTGTTAAGAAGTTGGATATTCAAATTGGTTAGTTCTAGGCACCAGATTTTGCTCTCCCCATGAATGGGAACAGTAGTGAGTGAGTCATAGTAGTTGGCACAAAGATTTAATCTGTCCTTCTGAAGATCCCCTGGCTCCCTTCAGGAGGTGAAGGCATGGCCCACATGCACGGTGACAGCTGAGGATGTCCTGTGCTCTGACCAGGACCCTCTGTGCTAGCTTGGCACTGTGTTTACCCTATGGGCCATAAAAGAGAGATCTGACTAGCCCTGAACCAATACCTAATTTTGGCAGTTAAATTACTAAGCATTGGTAGGACTTGAGTACCCTGACATGTCTTTTTAAAATAGGCCCTATATTGTCTCCTCATATTCCTGGCAGTGACTCAGCACCCCAAACAGTAGCTAGCTGTGATTCACATGAGTGTGGGCGTTCAGAGTCTGTGGGTGCCTCTTGGCTGTTGCTCAGCTTTCCCTCCTAGAACTCAAGAGGGTCACAGCCAGGAGAGGAGGTACCCACACTCCACACCCTCAGTCTTCCAAAATGCCACAGCTTACAAGCTTCTCTGCCTTGCAGCCCTAGCCAACCTTAAAAGCCAAGGGTGATTGCTGGAACAACTCCAGAGCTGGGATGGGCTAGAGAGATACACTGGTACTCTGCTGGCCCAGGGTGGGGCAGATGCTGCCCAAATGGATGGGAATGACCCAGCTGATGGTGGCTGAGCCAAGAGCCTCAGGCTTCAGGCCCAGCCAGACTGCTGACTCACTGTGGGCTCTCAATCTCTTGTGGAGGACAGGCTCAGCTCTGGGAAGACTGTAGAGCTCAGTGGGATTGGTAGAGCCAACAGAGTGGGGCCTGTGGGCTGGCATGAAGCCCTGATGCAGGGCTTCAGACAGTTGGGCAGGGGAGTGGGCCATGGTGGGAGAGAGGGGCAGGGGGAGAGGTGAGTCCACAGGGCCTGTACAGTCGGTGTATTTGTAGGACTGATGGGACAGACAGGGCCTGGGTGAGGATGGTGGGGTCAGCTGGATCCATACACTTGCTTTGAGAAGAAATGGCTCACACAGTTTTCAGCTTCCACTGCTGAGTCAAATACTTCTATTTTTTCAATAGAGTACAATGGACCTGCTCAGAGGTTTCAGAACCAAATAAAAACTAAGAAACATTTCAAAACCCTGGTCTCTCACTTTCTGCTTCCTCTACACCAACCCCTGCTTTCCAAGGGCCCCAGGAGTCAATTCTCTTCTCTGTCTCATTACACAAATATGAGGTGTGAATAATAGTGTTCCCTTTCTACTTGCCTTTCCAAATTCTGGGAGAATGATGAGAAGAGACCCAGAAAGTGGTTTGTGTGTCCCAAAGCTCCCAGTAAAATGCTGAGTCTCGGCATGAAATGTGTAAATTGGAGAGAATGCTTTTTAAAATAATCTCAGAAGCATATCTATATTCTATAAATCTTGTTTCTCCAGAGTTCCCTGGCCACTGTAGCTAGGAGTTTCAGTGCTCTGAGGGAAGGGCACTGAGGTTTCACTGTCATATTAGAGTTTTGTGAGTCCCAAAAGTGACAAGTTCCAAAGCCAGGTGCTAAAGAGGCAGGATTTTCTAAAAGCCGGGAATCAGACCATGGAGTTTTATGCATGATCAACCCCTATACAGCTGGAAGAAAGGGAGGGAAGGCCATCCTTTTCTTTCTGTGATCATGGGAGGGGCTACTGGGGTGGGACAGCTAGGTACATTTTTATCTTCCCACTTCGGGCTCCAGTGGAGATGTGTTCCACAGGTGTTTGATTTCAGGGGTCTCCAAGGACCACCTCAGAAACCCCTCGCATCAATTTGGGGTGTCAGTGGCCACAACAAAGAAATGTAGCATAGCACGGGCAATTTCTGTGTGCTCCTAGAAGCTGACAGGAATTTTTCTGAAAACTCCCTTGGGAGCTTGGGAGTGGGGAAGACCAGACACACTTCAGGGACTTTGGGCCCCAGAGGAAGTCTTAGAGGGGCCAAGTCAGTACAGAGATAACTGAGCCCAACATCCATTCCTGTGGCCCACCGTGAACCTCCCGGCAGTACAGTAGACTCATCTGGGCATGGGTGTCCCATGCCCAGGCTCCACACTCCATGGCTTGCATTTAATTTTGAACTGGCTTGGTGTATTTTTCAAATTCTACCCTGGCTCAAGAGCCCAGGAAATAATCTACTTCCATTGGGAAGAGAAACCCCCTTCTAACCAAGGGTGAGGAGGAAAGTGAGGCAAGAGGCATCCAGGATGCACCTTTTACAGAGGCACTCACTGCTAAGGTCATGCCAGTGTGGGGTGGTATCTGGGAGTGCTGGCTTGTTGAGCCCTGGGCACCTCACTGCCTGCCCCCTCTCTTTCCCAGGTGGGCCTTTCCCTAACCCAGTTTGAAGAGGTGATCCAGGCTGAGTCCCTGGATTCTAGAAGGACCCAAAAGTTGCCTTGGTCTCTCAGTCATGGGGCCAAGAGATCATAGAAGAATGGGTTGGACAAGAGAGGGGGCAGAAAAATGAAAAACTATGAAGATACCAAATTGTTACCTAAAGTGCTTTGTTGTTTTCCAGGAGGAGAATGACAGGCCATGACTACAGGCTGCCAAATGCAGCTGAATCATTTCTGCCAGCTCTCTCAAGCCAGAACATTTCAGTTGAATTTGCTGTGGGAAAGGGTGGGTTAGATTCAGGGTTCTTGAGAAAGGAATTCAAGTTACACAGACCAATGTGTGTTTGTGTTCCATTTTGATCACAAAGAAAGAGTGTGTGCAGCTTCCAAATATCATGTGGGCAGCCCTTGGGGCTCTCACACAGCTCTGGGTTGCTCATCAGTCATCTCACCCAAAAACCAGGCTTGCTGGTGGTGAATCAGAGCCAGCATGATGAAGGCAGATTTCAAGGAGCACAGGGAATGGATTCGTTGTCTAGTGTCAGTGTAGGGCTCCTATGAATGGTCCAGTGCTGTGCAAAAGCCCAGAGCTTCACACACTAGAACAAACGCATCCTTTGTGAATCATAAGTGACCTTTGTTTCCTTCTGTCCCAGGCTCCCCTCTCCTCCTTCCTTCATAGTGACCTCAGCCAGGATCCTGGGTCCTCCAGAAGGAAACTTGACCTGTCCTGGTCAATGGTATTAGAAACCCAAGGCATGACTGAGCTGGCATGTGGGTGACGTTCTGTGCTTTTACCTAAAATCCCTCAGGGGTGGGAAAGGGGTGCTGGCCACCTTAGGGGTGGGAAAGGGGTGCTGGCCTTTGGGAACAGTTGTGTTCTGGATTGTGTCGGAGCAATGCTGAAAGTCTGGATCTGGTTCTGTCCTCTCGGAATTTTCTGCTTAAATGGTTGCTGCAATCAGTGGAGGAAAAACACAGCTTGATCGACCCCAAGTTGCTGCTCAGGGCCCCATTAGCAACCTCTACTTCCACTACAAGTCTCCAAACTCGAACCAATTTATTTATATTCCTTTTGAAACAAGGTCTTATGTAGCCAGCCGAGCATGACCTTGAACTTCTAATCTTCCTGCTTCCACCTCCTGAGTTCTGTGATTATAACCTGTGCTACCTACCACACCCGATCTATGTGGTGTTGGGGACTAACTCAGGGCTTCATGCATTCTAGGCAAGCACTCTACCAACAAAAGCACGCCCCAGCCCCAATTGCCTTTCACATAATAATCCAAAGGCTAACTTCCTTTAGCTTGGCTAGCTGGGCCAGAGCTGCTGCTAGAGGGCTCCTGCTTGCTCTCCCAGCGAACACAGAAGTGGCTAACATATGGGCAGAGCTGAGTCCCAGGTGACCTAGGTCACTGGAGGCCTTTCTCTCCAGCTCTTATGATTTCTGCTGAGAGCAGCAACAATGATCTCTAAAACCCAAGAGCTTTGCTCCTCACTCATTTGCTGGGATCTATTAATCTCTTATGATAGCCAGCAGCTAACCCATCTGTGAGACACCTGGTCTTGATTTAATTAACTTGCAAAGCAAAAGAACATCAGGTAGGTAAAAATCTGTAATTAGCAATAATCTCTCAAGATTTTCTTTGTTGCTTGTCCCTCCCCTTCCAAACAGTGGGAAAGGATGAGAAGGAGCCAAAAGCAAATATAATTTAATTCCTTCTTGAATAATTGCTCCGGAAAGCCTTCCAAAAAAAAAAAATTTGCTGGCTGTTTAACTCAGCAAATTGAACTTGCATTTAGGGACATCATCAAACTGCAAACGCTTTGATCTTTTTCATGCTTCTGTACATAAGGAAAACCAAGTACACCCAATTCCTATGCTGTGCTGTCATAAGTATTAGAAACTTTTGGCACATGGCCAGGAGTGAGATGTTTGAGAGGAGAGTGCTTTGTTGAAGGAGAAAGGAGACAGAGGCCCTGGAATAAGCATCTGAAGAGAAACCAGAGGCCAGAGTGCTGGTTCCTGTCCCCATGACTAAGAGGTGACACTGGGCAGGACACACCTCTTCATCTTCTAGTCTGTAAAATGGGCAGGTGGAGCTACAAGATCTGCCTTCCCGGCCTCCAAAGCTCCACTGTGTTCTGCTTCTAGGAAATGGGTTTCCCTCTCCCAGGCAGGCTAGGCAGGAGCACAAGTCACCAGGCAGCCCAGCTTGCTCTGCAGGCTCATGCAAACACTGAAGGAAAACACAAGCTGGTTTAGGAAACTTCTTTGAACAGTGGTACATCTTGGATAGGGGGAAGAACCTGCAGCCACAGGGGAGAGCAAAATTAACTTTCTTTCCTCAAGGGGATTGTGGGGCACCTGTGACCTAAGCCTTAATAAGCATCATATGTTCTCCAGTAGCTCCAAAAACCACAAGGGGTTTAGGCAAACACCGAAATTAAACTGGTAGCACTGCTACCCTACTATTGCATGCTCCTCCTCTACAGGGACAGAGACAGAAATGTAGCGACACAAGGAGTGATCTGTCCATTCATTTCTTCATTCACACATTCATCCTGGGCTTTTCCCAGAGAGACATGAAGAAACATTCACCCCAGCTAGAGAGGACACTGACAAGCCAAAGGGATTCCATACACATCTATTATGGTGAAACAATGAGTTTACTATGGTTACATATAGGGAGCACAAGCGATTCAGAGGCAGCCATTCCTCCAGGAAGTCCCCTGGGAAATTTTTTAAAAATATTTTATTTATTCATTTTCAAGTAGAGAGATACACACACACACACACACACACACACACACACACAGAGAGAGAGAGAGAGAGAGAGAGAGAGAGAGAGAGAGAGAGAGAGAGAGCACATCAGGGCCACCACCTTATGGGTCTGGTTTATGTGGGTCCTGGGGAGTTGAACCAGGGGCCTTAGGCACAAGAAGCAAGTGCCTTAACCGCTGAGCCATCTCTCCAGCCCTCCCCTGGGAAATTTATGGCAGCTACACTACTATAGAAATCCTACCCTTAGCACCTGCTTGCTTTTCTGTAACCTGGGGAGAAGGGGGACCTGTGAGGGTCTGTGACACCCTCTCTCCTTCCTTCTGGTGAACAGACCAGCTCTCATGAGGGTCTCCTACAGATGTCATGGCTGCTCTGATACAAGGTGGGCTTGTCCTGGAGGAAAGAGCTAAGATAGCCAGGACTCAGGAAGGCATGAACTGGATGCAATACAGCCCAGAGGCTGCCTACTGTTCTGAGTGTCCACTTTACGGGTTATACCCTTCCATCCCCTTGTCCTAGCCCCACCACCCTGAGGACCCTCTCCCATGCTGTCATGGTATCCATGGTGATCATGAAGGCCTCAGTTAATCATTTGTGGGGTAGCAGGAGTACTGTGCCTCAGAGTATTCCTACCCACTCTGTGGCTCTTATAATCTTTCTGCCCCCTCTTTCACAATGTTCCCTGAGCCATGGCAGGCTTGTTGGCAATCTGAATTAGCATTGAGTTCTCTGTAGCCTGTGGATTTCTGCTTTGATGGGTTTGTTTGATCATCATGTCTGTCACCATCACCCTGTAGCTGGTTGTCAGGCTAGTAGTAAGAGCAGTATTCATCTTACCTCTTCCTCTGCAGTTTCTCCTGGGCTCTGGCAAATGTGGTGGGCAGTCTACTATCTTCTTGCCTTATCAATAGATCTTGGTTCTACTCGAGTTTCTCTACCATCTGCATGCACACTTTCCTGGCATCTACCTGAGTGTCCACTTTTCCTTCTTGAGCACTTTTGAGTTTGTGCATTAGACTTGTAACAAGAGAAAGTCGTTCTCAGGGAGATTAATCTTCTAGCTCTTAATGAGCCTAGATGACCACAGCTCCTCAAAGAAGAACATACTTCTTCTGTCTATAAAGTTCCTATTCATCCTGCCAAGTTCAGTTCAGTACCACCTCCTTCAGGAAGCCTCTCCTGGTATCCCTAGGCAGATGTGATCTCTGTCTCCACTCATCCCATTCACTTGGTTATTTTACACCTACTTGTACTATTTTTCACTCTGTGAACTTTTCCTTGTGGTCAAGAACTACTGAGGCACAGGAGAGAGGAGAGCTTGTCAAAGGACTCAGCATGCTGGTTGTGAGGGTTCACATGACGCAAGTCAGGTGTGTGATGTTCTGCCCACTGGGTCTCCTCCAGGCTGTAGGGTTTCAATTCTGTGACTTATCTTCATGGTTTTGAGTTATCATACTGTGGTAGTTTGAATGTATGTCCCCCAATAGACTCAGGTGTTTTATTAAAACTTGGATTTCCAGCCACCTGGCTGGAAGAGGTGTCGTGGGGGCAGATCCTGGGGTGTGTTTGGGGGCTGATCTGATTCCAGCCTAAAGGTATGCAGAGCAGTCTGATCTCTACTGCTTGCTGTCCAGTGTACTTGCTTGTGGTCCTGCCTGTTTGGTGGTCTCTCTCTGCTTGGATTTATGAATGGAGTCAACTTCTTCCACCATTGATAGGACTTCCCCTTTGATCTATAAGCTGAAATGTCATGGTTTGATCCAGGTGTCCCCCACAAACAAATGAATGTGTTCTGATAGATCAATCCTCAGCTGATGGCAGGTTGGGTTTTACAACCTCGGTGAAGCTGTGTTGTTGGGGGCGGGCTTATGGGGGTTATAAGCCAGCTTCCCCTTGCCAGTATTTGGCACACCTTCCTGCCGCTATTTCCAGTGTTGTGGCAGAGGTGATGTCCACCCCTCTGCTCATGCCATCGTTTTCCCTGCCAGGATGGAGTCTCCCCTCGAGTCTGTAAGCCTAGTAAACCCATTCCTCCACAAGCCGCTTTTGCTTGGGTTATTCCTGCACAGCAACTAGAAAGCTGACTGCAACATGAAATAAACCCTTTCTCTTATAAACCGTGTCTGGTTTAGATGTTCATCCCAGCAAGGAGAAGCTGACTTCAGCACATCCCATCCTAGAATCTTTTCTCTGAATGATCTGAACCAGAGTTAACATTCTCCTTTGTTTCTACTAGCTTGAATGCAGTTAGAGGCCACATTCCTACTTTCCTGTTAACTCCATACCACTGACTCACATTAAAGACGGACTCCATTATTGCTCCAGCTGCATCCAAGATTGCCATTCCCTACACTCATGATCGTTTTGTTTCTTTGACCCAGACTTGGAACTTTGCATTTCTCTACACCTGGCTATAGGTAAGCAAGCTTTCCTCTGTTGAGGAGGTCTGAGGTCCTGACGAGATGTGCAATCGTGAGTGTGAGCACGCGTGTGTCTCATACTGCCACGGCGTGGCCCGGAGAGGC
The DNA here is from genome assembly GCA_004024765.1 of Zapus hudsonius. Lineage (NCBI taxonomy): Eukaryota > Metazoa > Chordata > Mammalia > Rodentia > Dipodidae > Zapus > Zapus hudsonius. The sequence goes on from PVHP010012279.1 coordinate 35,180, forward strand.
TTGAGTACTGCCAGGGCTGGCAGCCCCGGGGGATTGCTCATTGTTGTTGAATAGCAGGCTAGGGTTATTTTTATAACAAGTATTTACTGCAGAGGAGCCTAGCAGAGCCTCCTGGGTTTCACAACTCTTCCGGCTTGATTACATATGCAGAGTGATGCCAGCCTGGCTCCCATCCTCTCCCATCCCCATGGAGACGTCTGCTGGGAGCCATAGCATTTGGTAAGGCTCAGGGCTGGTGGGGGGAGGGTGGTGTCTGGAGCCATGGGACACCTCTGGGAGGCATTAGAGGTGAGTGCCATCTTACCCCTCAGTAAACGGGAAAAGAAGCCAAGGTCTGCAGCCTCCGAAGCACAGGGCATCCAGCACCTGTTTACATAGTTGATGAGGCCAACCCCACCTGGGGAGGAAAGAATGAATCTAGAGCTCAGTCCTCGAGCTTCAGCTGGCTCTGTGTTCTCCTCCTTGCAAGTTCCCCCAGAACTTCAGCCTCGCTGAGACCTACTGTTAACCTTTAAGCAGTAGCAACAAGCTCAGAGTAGGTAAACATTAGATTGGAGGAGAATGAACTTAATACCCCCAAATAACTTCTCCATACAGAGCTGAGAGGAGAAATTGACTGGGAGATGCATTCTAATCCTTCACTGAGTAGCTAACAAGAAGACAGGTACGTGCTCTGTACTGGAGTTTGTAGGGCACAAAGAGCCAAGAGATCTGCCTGAGTGTCAGGGCACCATTTTACCTATCGGAATGGAGGAAACCCCAGGGGAAAGGAGGTGAATTGGCAGATAGGTGGGGTGGCTTTACCACATGCTCTTCAACTGCAGGTGGAGAAGATTCTGTGAGAACGTGGAAGCTGTTGGATATATGGGGAGGGGAGGTCATGAGCGCTAGGGGAATAACACCTGCTGGTGTCTGGCTAGATGCATAGATTATGGCAACCAAACTGCCTTATAAGCACTTAAAAAAATGTTCACACCCATACAATAATGCTACTCTCACTTTTGACTAGAGAAGTTTGTTTTTTTCAGATGGCGGTGATCACTGAGATAACACAAATGACACCATAGTGCTGAGAAGAAGTGACAGTGGAGTGTTGAGCACTGGGACATCTCTATCACACTTCCTGAGGCTCAGGGTCTATTGTGGAAGAGGTGGTGGAAAGATTGTAAGAGTCAAAGAAAGGGCAGGACTGCTTACAATGCAACTTCCAGACACAAAATGGCCTTGATGTTCATGACTTCGCAGTGCCTGGTAATACCTACACATAATGGGAGGAAAAGATGATGACACCGAAACAAATCAGGGACTAATTGAGAAGAGACGAGATATGAGGGAAGGTGGGAGGAGGACTCATAATGGTTTATGGTCTATAATTATGGAAGCTATCAATAAAAAGTTAAAAAAAAAAAACCTTGAGAAAACTAAGCCTGGCTAATGGCACACGCCTTTAATCCCAGCACTCAGGAGGCAGAGGTAGGGCGATCGCTGTGGGTTCAAGGCCACCCTGAGACGACATAGTGAATTCCAGGTCAGTCTGAGCTAAAGTGAGGCCCTACCTCAAAATCCAACAGAAAAAAGGAGAAACCTGTGTCCCAAATAACCAGGCCTACCTACTACTTCCTGTTTTCCCAGCGGCAGCAAACAAGCCTTTGAAATGTTCTAGACTCATCTTTCTGATGGGCAAAGTGGGCCAAGTTCCTTCCAGCCACAACATACCAAGAGTCTAGAAGTTTCTAAGAGGCCCCTAGCTTCCTAGAGCTACTCTCAGCCTGCCCTGACCTCCCACCCACACTTCTGACGCCTCCTTCCCAGCTTGCTGTTCCTCCTGCCTATGGCTGAAGCACATTTAACTCCCAAATGACAGAGGCCCACATGCAGCCAACAGAGGGTCAAGGAGGCAGACATGCTGTTTACTAACTGCCCACTCTGTACCCAGCTCTTTGCCAAGGCTGTAGGAAGCAGAAAATGAGTGGCTCAGACACTTTCAAATATCCTAGCGACCTTGTAGGACATAGAGTTATTAGTGATTTTCATATTTCTGGCCAGTTCTAAAGTCTTACCCAGACAGTAGCACAAGCTTATTCACCCAGCAACATAGACCTCTAATTTCTTTTTCTCCTTGAGTGACTAATCATAAGCTACTCCTGGATCTCAAAGGAAAGTGTCACAACAGTCGATATTTGGATTCTGTGTGTTGTCTCCCAGCACATTTCCTGAAATCCTTGGAGCTTCTGCAGAAGCTCAGTTCATTCAGTGAAGTCCTCCTTCGCCCTTGTAGCAGATGGACTAAATACACACCATGATTTTCAGTTCTTTTCACCAACTGGTGAATCCATTTCCCATTTCTTTTGTAAGAAAAAAAAAGTGGCAAGATGCATATAACATGAATGTTCACTATCTTAGCTCTTTCTAAGTGTATACTGGCGTGGCAATTAGTGTATTCATGTGGTGCCACCACCACTTCTGTCCGTCTCCAGAACCCTTTCTTCTCACATAATTGTAACCCAGAATTTCCATTTCTCCCCCCCTCCCCGCCACCACCAGTATGTGCTTTTTATGTCTATTTGACTATTCTCACTACAATATTTGCCTTTTCATAGCTGACTTATTTCACTTAACCTGATGTCAAGATTTGTCCACATTACAGCAAAGGTTAGAACTCCCTTCTTTTTAGAGATGGACTGATACTCCATCGTATTCACTCTGTGTGTGCTCTTAATCTGCCCACGGACACTTGGGTGGCTCCTACTTTTCTTGTTACTGGAGATGCTGCTGCTACTTCGCATTCAGTGGTGAATAAATACATGTTCAAGTCCTTGCTTTCAACTCTAAACCCCATAACTGGGGTTTCTGATTCATATGGCATTTCTATTTAGCTTTAAGGAATTGCCATTTTTCACACTGTGGCTCCATTTGCCATTTTCACCACTAAGGCATAAGTCTTCAGTCTTTCTACATCCTCACCAGCACTTATTTTCTGCTTGGTGTGTGTGTGTGTGTGTGTGTGTGTGTGTGTGTGTGTGTTTGTGTGTGTGTTTAAATATCCTAACGGGTATGAAATGGTGTTTCATCATGGTTTCAAGTGGAATTGCCCTGATTACTGATTACTTTTTATGTTTATGCCCCTTGTGCATCTTCTCTGGAGTAACGTCTAGTTGTGTTCCACCTTCTGTGCCTTGGCTAACCATTAGACTGATCAATTGTCCTCATTAGTCTAGGGCTTTCCCAGTTTTTATATTGAAAGTTCTTACATACATCTGGGGAAGATGGGACAGTTGGTCACCCTAGGTGGTCTTATGTCTAGCTCTGAAGAACAGAATACAGTTTTTTTAAAAAAAAGGATCTGTTTCTAGAACCAAGCCAAGCCTCCAGGGACTTTGCAGCTTCTTTTCTTGCTGCTCTTATAAATCTGCTCACAGAACCAAGCTATGCTAACTGGCCCTGAGAGACATGTGGCCCAGTCAATGCATAACTCTTGTTAATAGCCTTTCTGAGCCTCCAAACATGTGAACGGCCCAGCCAACCTGCCAGCTGACCACAGATGTACAAGAGCCCAGCAGAGTTCTGCCAAGCTGGCCCAGACCAGAGCTGCCCAGCCAGCCCACATGACTCCTATCAAATGGTGGTTGTTTTAAGCCACCATGTTTGGGGATGGTTTGTTACTAAGTAAAAATGAATTCATACAATTATACAGAATAGATGCTGTGGTCACTGTTTCCATAGATCTTTGAGGTAGACTCTCCCATCTCCCTTGTGGGAAGAGCTTCACCCATTCTTAGACTGCAGTGTGACCCTGAGGTGGCTAAGGGACCAGCTGCTCTTTCTGAAAAAAAGCAGACAAAAGCTTTCCCATCTTCCCATCCTTTTGTCTGTTTTCCCTCATCCACTTGAACTGCACAGAGATGTGCTGATTAGACTTAGAGACTGAAGTGGCAGGAAGGACCCTTTCTGCACCCCAAAGTCAGCCATGGTTTTCTTAAAGTTTCTATTTTTCTTTCCTTCCTTCCTTCCTTTCTTCTTTCCTCCTTCCTTCCTTCCCTCCCTCCCTCCCTCCTTCCCTCTCTTTCTTTCTTTCTTCTTTCTTTTTTTTTGTTTTTTCAAGGTAGGGTCTCACTCTAGCCCAGGCTGACCTGGAATTCACTATGTAGTCTCAGGGTGGCCTTGAACTTATGGTGATCCTCCTACCTCTGCCTCTCAAGTGCTGGGATTAAAGGCATGCACCACCACTCCTGGCTTCTTTCGTTCTTTCTTTCTAATTTTTTTGTTTTCTCAAGGTAGGTTCTCACTCTTGCCCAGGCTTACCTGGAACTCACTCTTGTAGTTCCAAGCTGGCCTAGAACTCACAGTGATCCTCAGATATCTGCCTTCCAAGTGCTGAGATTAAAGGCATGTGCCACCATGCCTGGTTCTTCTTTATTTTTTAAAAACAATTTTATTTACTTATTTGCAAGCAGAGAGAGAAAGAGAGAGAGAAAAAAAATATGGAATGGGCATGCCAAGGCCCAGTACCACTGTGAATGAACTCCAGATGCATGCACCACTTTGTGCATCTGGCTTTATGTGAGTGCTAGGGACTCAAACCCAGGCCTTCAGGCTTTGCAAGCAAGCACCTGAGTCAACTCTCTAGCCCCTCTTTCTCTTCTTGATCCCGCTGGAGAATTTCTGGCTTGCCTCAAAGCTCACTCTCTCCCACTTAACTGGGGCTTATGGGACACAATTCTGTTCTGCGCACTTGCTTCTCTGAGCATCTGTGACGGACAAGCTGCTCTGACACTGAGCCTGATCACTGTCCCCACATGTCTCGCATGCTGTCCAGGACATCTTGTGGTTAGATGTTCACTGTCAAGACTCTCAGGAGTCCTTTAAAGCAGATCTGCTTTTTGCTGGAACTCTCTAGCCCTTTGAAGAAACAGTTGTGCAGTGATGAAGGCCCAGACCTGCAGAATCTTTCTTTTTCTTCCAGTTAGCCCTTGCTGGGACCTCTCAGCTACAGTCTGGTTGCAGTGCTGCCCTGGTCTCAGAGCTTTGGATGGCCGAGCTGATTCTCAGCCTTAGAGTGATGGGAATTCCATTTCAGGGTTCTTTTCCTTGTCCTGAACCAATAGGGACAGAGTCACAGCAATGTCAGAACTTGTGGTTCAGGGCTGAGCATATAAGCAAGCAGGTAGAGTGCCTAGCCTGCACAAAGCCCTAGGTGGTGGCAACTACCTATAATCTCTGCACTTAGGAAATGGAGGCAGGAGGCTCAGAAGTTCAAGGTCATCCTCAACTTCACAAGGAGTTCAAGGCTAGTCTGGGCTACATGAGACCCTATAAAAAAAAAAAAAACAGCAGCAAAAAAGCCCCAAAATGGAACAAAAAATCCTCTGGTCCAATACCACCATTTCACAGATGTGAAACAAGCTCAGAGTGAGCGCCTGGCAGTGGCCTCTGTGAGGTTCCTGGCAAGGAGGTGGCTAAGTGCTGGCTAAAATGATGATCCTTTGACCTGTAAGTTTGGTGCCTGCTTTCATGTTGCTGTGACCAAGAGTGACCTGAGGGCGGAAAGCTGCATTTAGGCTCACTGTCTTTTAGCCCGTCACCCCCATCTCTGTTTCCCTGAGGACCCTCCTTCAGTAGGGTCCTTGGTGTTCACTAGGGAGTAATTAGGGCTTCTGTCAGTCTCTGGGGAAGGCTGTGCCTCAAGATATTCCACCCTTCTTGTGACTCTTACAGTCTTTGGCCCCCTCTTCTGCATGAGTCCCTGAGCCTTGGTGGGAGTGTTAGCAGTTTATTTTTAGTGGAGTTCTCTGTAGTCTCTGTGTTTCTATTGTGATGGGTTTCGGTTCACCACAGTGTTTGTTGCTATTTCCCTTGAGGTGGTTGTCAGGCTAGCTAGCATTGGGAGAAATGCTCATCACTGCTTCCTCTGCCGATTCTTCTGGACCCCAGTGAATGTGGTAGAGATGGCACATCTTGTGGTGGGCAGTGGGCTGTCTTTTCTTGTCAAATTGATGGATCTTGGATCTTCCCAGTATTTTCCACAATCTGTAAAATAAAGCAGATGCTCCAACCATGAGAGCAGCTTTAGAGAGAAGTCCTCATTGTTCTCTGGACAAGTTGAGTGGATATCCTCATCAAAATGTCTCTCAAAATTATTTGCATATTTCCCTTAATCAAAGCTGTACCTTTCCCTTTCCGAGTCAGTCTAATTCCCCAGCTCATGGGATGGTGCCACTTACATTCAAGGCGGCTCTTCCCTCTCACTTAAGCCTCTTTGAAAATGGCTCCTTCACAGACACAGCTCTAAGGTGAGTGTCGTTAACACCCCACAAGTTTCTTCTCCTTTTTTACTTTTTTTTTT
>PVHP010012280.1:0-44904 GCA_004024765.1 Zapus hudsonius
ATGTGTTTCCCATTTCTTTTTTTGTAGCACTTATGGAGTATATTTAATATAATATCGAGTTGCTTTGGCAGCTATTTATCAATGCATTTTATGCCTTTTGTTAGCTATTCTCTCACTCATTTTAGAGCATGGCATCCTATTCTTCAAGTCTATCCATTTTGCATTACAAATCATTCATAGTTTTATAACTGTCATTTCCAAGGACATCTGGAAAAGATGGATTTATGAAAGGTTACCATGCATTCTAAGAAGGCCGAGAATTAGCATGACTTTGTAAAGGTTCTTATAAATTGAGCCTCAGCCATCACTGGCAATAAGGTGTTTTTTGCTCTTGTCAAGTATCTCTATTTAAATATTAAGGGACAGATATGACCTTTGGCCTTGGAGATCGCTGTGACATGGCAATGGCACCATCTATTAGCTGTCAATGGAGTGCAGTAGCCTGACTCTCAAGGCCCCTATTTGTGGACAGTGTTATAATAACCCTTCCATTAGGCATCCCCAAGGCAAATAACCTCAGCTTTAACAGAGTCAGTTTAGAACTCCTTAGAGTCACATTAAGAGACTATCTGGTTTGTGTCAGCTCAAGATCAAGCACTCACTGTACAGGTTCAATTCTGCAAATTTTAAGGAGCCACAGTTAGTTAAGAATTATTTCATATATGCCTGCAGGTAAATATTAGACACATAGAATACAGAAATAAGCCCATCTATGTCTTTTCTTTCTTAACCATTCTCTAATTGAATCTACATAGGTTTCAGAATCTTTTTATTAAACACAACTGTCTCTCTCTCTATATATATATATGTATATATAAACATATATACACATATATATATTGCATTTGTTGGTAGAAATTTTACAGATTTGTGTTATGAACAGGGACTGGAGAGATCAAACACCCTCACAGTACACCTAAGCTACTGAAAATGGAAGACTCAAGATAGTATTCATTGGGAAGCAAAAATGCTGTTCTAAGGTTATAAATAAGGGTTCAGAGTAAGCTGTGGTTATAATAATTCATATTCATTTTCTATACATTTCCCCCCAGATTTATCTGACTCACACTATTTTATATGAATATATGGTCATGAAATGAATTTAGACTCTCCTCTAAATCCAATTTTTGTTTTTCAGTCTCTATGACATCTCCCCCAAAACTATATAATTCAAATTAAAATTTCTGAAAATTCATTTGTAACTATGCATAGCTTCTCAAGTACAACTTTCATCATTTTCTTTGTTTCATTATGTACCAGAAAAAAATTTAACTTTGAGCATGTATTTTAATAACTAATGGAAAAGTTTACAAAAATAATATAGTCCTTATAATGCCAGTGAGATGAACATACATATATCCAAATAATCTTTCCACTTCTACAGTAAAAAAATCTGGTTAATCTTTAAAATTAAAAACTAATTTTAAGAAAATAAATAGTATATGTTTAGCACTAAGCTTTTAAAGGTCAAAGACATTAAACTCTAAGTAATTGTTCACTGAATTAAGTTTGTCCCACATCAGGTTAGCTGCTACAAAGGGGGAAAAGAGGTGAAATGATATCATGTGCTAAAACCTCAGAGCTCATAAACAACACTTAGCTTTTGATTTACAGTGAAATCACAATTCTCCATTTGTCGTTCCTCCTGTCTCTGACATTGCATACAAAACCATAGGGCAAACCTGCCCTACAACATAATATAGGATGTAATTTGAACGGTTCTATTGATTCCATAAATCACAAGTAGTTCTGCTGAAGCAGGTTATGAATGGCAGTAAAACACTGAGAATGTATTGTATCGTTAGAATCATTTACCACATTCAGGCATTGCTCTTTGTAATTAAGGAAAGAGTTTTGCAAGAGCATGAAGATAGAGATGCCCATCTTCTTGGAATTTACAAGCTTGTTTTATGCAGGAAGATGTGCTTTTGGACAAAAATTAAACACTTCAAAGTGAGAGAATATGTGTCATTCTAGAGGAAAGATTTGTGTGCTCTGAGAGTCGACTATAATAGTCTATTCTAACACCTAAGTGTTAGAAGCACAACAGCATATGGAAAGTAGCAACAAACTTGATAAGGTTTGTTGGTCATCAACTAAAGAAAAATTACAACATAATAATGATGCCATCATGATGATATGCAGTGAGTTGAAGCTGGTCAAAGGTTCATCAAAGGGAAAAATGAAGACTCCTCTCATGGACTTTGCAGTGTGCAGATTGGTTTTGTATGCACATAGCCTCTATGATGTTTTAAAATAACTCGAGAATCTATCTCTGGGAAGATAAAATGATCAGGACAATTCAACTAACCTGTGCACTTGGATAATATTGAAGAGGAACTCAAATCTTCTTTCAGCTGTACCTTTCTGTTGGGAGTAAATTGCTGTGGTGGATATATCTGTGGAACTAACTAGTGTTTGGTTTAATTCAAGAGAATTCTTCTATCTGCTATTTAAGATTTTTACTCCAAAAAAAAATCTAAACCAGATAATATATACTGGAATATTGAAAGGAATTTCAGAATAGTTACAATGGTGGGTATTTGCTTCTTCACATTAATTTCATCAAAAGAAGCAAAATCTGATTGATGACTAAATAGGGTAAGACTCGAATGGCTCTACCTTTCTCTCCCAGACCCTGTGCAGCAATGGCAAATCACCCCCAAGAGTTCATTTAGTTTCCCAAGAATAAAATCGAGCATTCTAGAATTAGCTATCTGATGACTACCGGTCAGAACCATGTCCTATCATTTTAGGGTTATTGCTGCCATAGTTCCCTTTTCAGAGAAAGATGTTAATTCTGATAACATCGCTTTAGAACAAGGATAATAATTCAGTGACAATAAACTATCTGCATTCATTCATAAAGCCAGGGGTTACAATACTACATAGATTATTATAAAGTGACTTACTAGGAGTAACTCTTGAATTGATTAATCTAAGGATTAATCAACTTCAAATCCAAGGATTTTAAAAAGCAGAAATAATAACTATGACAGTCCAGACATGATAAAGTTGACCTCCTGTTAGAGGTTCCATGGAACATTCCTGGGAGGAAGTGAAGTTTGAACAGAATTAGAAAGGTTAATCAGCACGCAGAGATAAGGACAGGCACACTAGAGAAGCTTAAGTCCTGAGAACAAAGAAGTTAGAGATCCCAGTGTGTAAGAGAGGGTCTATTAGACACCATCATTGTGTAAACATGGAAAATAGGAGGAAATCATTTTAGGAAAGAAAATGACTTTATATGTAGTATTATAGCCAAACATAATCAATGATAATATTTTTACAATTTCAGCTATTTTGTGCATAGAATTTTAATTAAATAATTGATATACTATAGCCATAAAGTATACATATATATTTATAATTATATAATTCTAATTTATAATTATATACTTTGATTTTAAGTAAATATTTTAATGACTACTTACTTTTGCATAGGTGTGGAGGAATGATTACCATCACTGTTCCAACCTGCTTCTGCCTCCTAAGAGCTGGGATTATGGGCATGTGCTGTCATGCACAGTTCCTTGTATTGAATTTGAAAGAATCTCTCATCTGCACTGTTTTTCTGCTTCTTCACATGTTTAGAAATATTGGAGTCTATTCCAAGTATTATGAAACATGCATTAAAGGAATTCTTGACTCTGAAGATTGTAAAATATATTTTTTGAAAGAAGATAAATTATTGGAGGGTGATTTGAAATAGTCAAGCTTTGGTTTTGGATTTAAAGAGTGAAAACTATTCTCTCTGTTTCTCCTATGGCACATACATTCCAACTCTTAGGGTGTGATCCTTGAGACTATGGCATGGAAACTCTATGGTAATTAATGCTGTTGTTTGAAGCCATCAAATATTGGTGTCAGAACAGATAACTAAGTCACGAGGGAATTTCCTTAACCTGATACAGGGCACTCATGAAACAACTGCAGCAAACATATTCAATGATGAGAGAATGAATACTTCTCCCTAAAGATCAAGAAAAGAAAAGACTGTCAGCTCTCACTAATTTTGTTTTTTTTCTGTACTGTTGGGTCCTAACCAATGAAACAGCTAGGTCAAAATTAAAGGGGTCCTCAGTGAAAGAGAATAGGACTGTATTTATTCACGTGTAGAAAACCAAATCAGCTCCTGAAGTGAACTAGTAGGACTTCTGAGAGTAACAAGACTGTGCAATATAAGAAAAATTTATTTAAAAAATAAATTATTTCCATGCTCATGAAACAAAATAATCAGAATTTAAAATAAAACATTTGGGCTAGAGAGATGGCTTAGTGGTGAAAAATTCTGCTGGCAGAGCATGACGGGCTGAGTTCAATTCCCCTGTACCCTTAGAGTATGCTCTAAGTGCTGCATGCATATGGAGTTCATTTGCAGTGGCTGGCAAGAAGCACTGGAGCACTCATTCTCTCTCTCTCTCTCTCTTTCTCTCTCTCTCTTTCTCTCTCTCTCAAACAAATAAATATTTTTAAAAATAAATAAAAATTCCACAGATTATAGCATCCCAAATATAAAATACTAGCCAGCCACATGATGTTACATGCCTGAAATCCAAGTATTTTGTAAATTGAGATGGGGAACCAAGTGTTCAAAACATATGAGGCAATGGGATACTTCACATTTAAATGAGAGAGAGAGAGAGAGAGAGAGAGAGAGAGAGAGAGAGAGAGAGAATTTAAATAGAGTCCCTTTACATATCCCATGCTACCCTGGGTCATATCAGAAGCATCTGTGACCACTTGGGAGAGGCTCCTGTGATTGGGCCGATTGAAGTTTCCAATAGAAGGAAGGGGTGAGGAGGGCCACCTCCTGTGCCTCTCGTGCCAGCTTTATTCAGTGATGCACATGGCTTTATGACCTGGTGGGAGGTATGTAGAGATGGGAAGATCAAGGATTCAGCAATGGGGCGGGGGGGGGGATCTATGCAGTTTATGTGCAGATATGACACTGTTCCATGCAATTGCTGGGTTATTCATGCTCCTGGGAAGAAGCCAAATAAACCGTGGTTTGGTGGGTCCATACTTTAGTCTGTCATGGATGCCCTTCGTCCCTGGGGGAGAAAATGCCCCTCAGAAACTCTCCAGAAAAAGTTTTTACTACAGCCTCAAACCCAAGATCCTCCTGCCTCAGCCTAGAGTGCTGGGATTGCAGTTGTGGGCCATCATACCCAACACAAAACATGTTTTTAAAAGATAAAACTTTCTTGTAGGCCTACAATGATCATGAATTTAAATTATTATATGACTAGCAGGCAAAATGCCTGTGCATGGGATAAAGGACTAATACATTTGTTTTCATAAAAAAATAATTTACATCATTATCTATTCCCTACAAGTTTAGCCCTTCAGAGTCGTAAAACAGGACAGTCAATAAATGCCAATAAAACTGATAAGCACTTTACATGGTGAGGATATGAACATTTTATCTAAATATATGTATATATATATGTACATATGTATATATATGACTAATAATCATATTTACAAATTATTTTTTAGAACTTTGAAAAATATACAAAATATGTCATTTGGCTTTTCTATTTGAAATATTACATTTTATAAAACTTAAGTTAGCCATTAACTACTTTTGAAACAAAATACTGTACTTAACAATTTTAAGAACCTATTCAATGCAACACCCTCCATAAACAGCACAAAAAACAGGCTTAAAAATCTCCTCTGGACTCTTCATGAATGCGAGATACCTCCTATGTGACCATGTGCTTCATCAGAGGTATACTGATCCAACCTGTCCACCAGTAAATTCCTCAAAGACAGGAACTAAGGAAATCTTATTTTGGTCCATCTACTGAAAGAATGGCTAATACTCTATACCTAAGCTGGATGCAATAGACTGCTCATAAATGGTTGAGTGGAAGAAACCATGTTTTCAGTGATTTCTACATTCTACTCACACAATTGGGCGTTTTTCTGTGAATAACAATGGACAACTTTTCAAATGATATAAAGAAAGTTATTTTCTTCACTAAGAGAATGAACCCAGTCATGTTAAGATGATGCAAAAAGTATTTGTGACCAAGTTCCACTCTGCGGGACAGTAGAGAGGGCTGTCAGTGATGTCTGGATTCCTTCACGCATATATCAAGCTGAAGAATCGTGGCATTGTGAACATGTGTCCTAATGACACACGCATTGGAGGTTCAATAAGTGAATCATTCCACATGGCCTGAAAACAGCTCTGATGGAGATGCTCCTGAATTCTGCCTTGTCTCAGACATGAACACGTGGGTCATGCCGTGCTGCTCTGCAGGGGACCATGTTTCACATATAGATCCAAATCGGTAGGAGATCAGGAGAAACTCCTTATTTCTACGAGACTATCTATAAGAATATTTTTATTTCACAATAGAAATTCCTCCCAAGCTGTTTTAAAGACTTAAAACAATTTTTCCCTGGCCAAAGACTTTTTATTTTTATTGTTTTGGGGTGTGTGTAATAAGTGTGTGTATTATTGTGTGTGAAGACACATACACTTCAAAGTTGATGGATGACATCATGTCAGTCCTCACCTTCTGTGTTGTTTGAGGCTGCATCTCTCACTGCTCATGACTGCCTTAGTGGAGAACCATTGGGGGTCCTGTGAGCTCCCTAAGGACGTTCTTGTCTCCCCCCTCCCATATTGCAGGAACCATTCTGGGATTAGAAATGTTTGTTCTACTGCACTCAGCTTCATGTGAGTTTGAACTCGGGTAACTTCCACTTGTGCAAGAAGAACTTGATCCACAGAACCCCAGTTCCCTGACCACAGAACTCTGAAAGACACATGAGATGACAGGATTTTGTAGGGACTTGATTAGAGTTTTAGTCCTATTCTAATTCTCTAACCTGCTTTCTCCTCTAAGACAGCTTTGCCCTGAGATACATATCTGTCAGCATTCACTAACCCTCATGTCCTGCCTCATTCACAAATAGGAAATAGCAAGCACACCATTTTGCAGCATCATTCTGAGGAATGAGTCCTTCTCCCGCCAAGTATATTTCCATAGAACGTCCCTTCCTCTCTCACCAACCCTCTGTACCAGGCTAGCTCCCTTCCATATCAGGCTACTTCCCATATGCTTTGAGTTGTTGGCCAGAGATGGGTTCAGATGGCCTGACGTATGCTTCCAGATCACCCTTAATACTGCCAGCATAGCACCTTCATGCTGTACCTAAGAATTCCAGTGACTTCCCTTTCCCATCCCCTCAGTAATCATCATTGCTCCTTCAGGGATACTTAAAGTAAAAACGAATAAATAAATGAAAGGCTCTAGAAAGAAGATTGGACATTGTTTTACTTCTGGAAGTCTTATCTTAGATAACACCCCCCATACAAATACTGCCTATGTTCATTTCAAAAAACTGCAAAGATTAAAAGGTGAACAATTGAATGAATAGTCACTGTCTTCACTGAACAGAATTTCATTATCTGAACAGTCTGACATGTGTTTCCCTAACCTACAAGTATGCATCACTCAATCATTCATTATGAAAAGATCAGGTTAAGCAAAACACTATGTTAAGAAAATAAAGATAGAAAGCTGAAACATATATACGTACATATAAATATACATATATATACATACATATATATATCCATGCTCATTCATTTATGGAAGTGAAAACTTATGCATCAGAGTAATAAACGGGTAATTTTTTAAGAACCCTTTTAAGGCTAGCACATCTAGAAAACACTATGGTGATAACCATATCCCGCATTGGTTAAGGAAAACATTAAACAAAAGAAGTTCTTGATAAACTGAAGATCAGAAGAATAGGAGCTGCGGAGAGGAGATGGCTCAGTGCATACAGTGTTCGCACCACAAGCCAAGAGGACTTAAGCTGGAATGCTTACTATCCAGTGAAAGCATGATGGTGTGCCCACCACTGGGTAGGCAGAGACGCAGGATCCCTGGGGCTCACTAGCTAGTAAGTCTTTGGTGAACCCCACAATCAACCAGAGACCTTGTCACAAAAAAAACTAAGGTGGAGAGTGACTGAGGGATGTTAATTTCTGGCTTCTACAGTCATGCACACAGGTGCACTCACACACATGAAGACACTCAAATACATGCACACACACACACACACACACACACACACAAATAGACTGGCATGGAAGCTGCACAGACTGACATTATTGAGTTAAAAACCTGCATAGAAAAGCACAGGGATAGGAGGAATTCTGCTGGCACTCACTGCTCTCATCTGGTCTAACAAAATAAAAAAGGAATTTCCAAGTTCACTTAGAAAATAAGGCAGAAGACTGAAAGAGGAGAATGCTCGATGTCTTCCTCTGGTAAAACACACACACACACACACACACACACACACACACACACACACACACACACACACACGCACACACACACTAGAAGTCATGCACACACAGAGAAATATAATCTCAGAATGAATGATGTCCCTTCGAAATAGAACTGGCTTCTTGGACTACACACTTTCTAACACTGCTGAAAAGCTACTTATTCCACATAATTATGCACAATAAGTATTTTTGAAGAGACTGCCATAAACCCAAACACGATTTTTCTCTGTCTATGCCTACACCATGACTTTTCACTCGTGTAAGCAAATAAGTTATAATCTTGACTGCAGCATTGTTTGCAGCTATTGAATTTTTTTTTCTGAACATGCCTCTTATTCTATTATAATGCTTGAATGATTTACGGACAATGTTTCCAATTCACTTTTCCTGGCTTGTGAAACTTTTTAACGAAATGTTAGCATTTGCAGGCACCAGATGTTTTGACATAAGGAGAAGCAATATGTAAATTTTAATCCTGGCTAGGAACAATAGCCCGGAGGCAACTTCTTCTTATTATGGGAATCATACACTTAACCACAATGTGGTGGATCCTATCAAAATCATCACCACCCAGCACGTTGTTCTCTTGTCTTATGGTTGCCAATTAATGAAACTGATATCTATTTAACATGATAGCTAGCTATTCCATAACCAGTGAGCTTTATTGTATTTCACCCCTAACCAGCCTATAGTCTGAACTCAGCAGGTAATACTAATAATGCCAACTTTAAAGGTGGGTCTTAATATTCCTTTTGGTGGTCAACATGATCAAGCTTGTGTTATTTGTTAATGTTTTATAATTGTAAATATTGTTGATATTGTGAAAACTATTAAAAGGTAGTAAATCTTTTTTTGCCTTTTTGACCTAACTCATAATAAGGTAAGAAGGGGTGTGTGTGTGTGTGTGTGTGTGTGTGTGTGTGTGTGTGTGTGTGTGTGTGTGCGCGCGCGCGCACGCCTCCAATAAAGAGATTTGAAGAGGGCTTCAAATATTTCTCAGCTGTATGAGGTAATATGGATTATCCAAGCTCATAGTCATCTGTGATGAGTTGCTTCCAGTAGAGATAATTCCCTCGTAGACATGCACAACATCACACATGTGCAAATACATATAACATGCAATGAAGCATGAAATCCCTTCATCCTGTATCTTTTCAGACTATATATAGAGGTTTATCTATAAACTTATTTTACCTGTATTAGACTGGCTATTTTTCCCACATAAAATGATCACATTTATCAGTATTTTAGGCATTGGTATTGTTTTGCAATATCTGTTCATGAGATACTAATTTTTTTTAGAAGCAACAAGCCTAAATTTAAAAGCAACACATCATTTTAATAGTTACCTCAGAGCAGTCCTGTTTATCATTTTGGAAACAGGTATATAAGGTATTGCATATTAGAAAGCCTTAACACTACTGAAATTCATATTAATTTCATTATCAAGGGATGGGTGTAGTCAATAGCAATTAGCAGCTTTAAAGCATTTTTCATATTAGAGTCCAGGATTGTATTTATCCTAGATTGTCTGGGGAGCATCCAGTATATTAAAAGGCTTTGCAGTTTCTTCATAATTTCACTGCTACTGTCATGCCTGTTAGCAATTTCGTAACATTCTGATAAATATTTTCCATAAATCAAAGCCATAGCAGCATGGTGAAGCAGATGGCAGGAGACCGTATTAGAAAATGTAACAATTACTGTCAATAATGAGAAAATATTGGATCCTTGTTTTCAGTGTGGACTACTTTGTGAGCAGTTGTCAGTTGTGAAGTCTTTTGGCTGTTAAACATTGTGCAAGAAAAATAACTCACTCAAACACACACACATACACATAAAACCCTTACAGTTGATATTTTCCACTACAGTCTATACACAGGGGCAGAATGAAAAGTATATTAAAACATTTAATGATTATAGTTTTTCATTTAATATATGCAAAGAAAATATTGGTACATTTTAAAAGTACTTGTACAAAAATTCATGCATGTATTAAAGTACACCAATGTTCTTCATTTTCTTGGAAGCCAAGACACATGACTTTGTTATTAAAAATGAAAAATAGCAATAATTACACATTCTACAGTCTTATTATATTAACAATGTTTTCTTGATATAACCAATGTTAGATTAAAATTATTGGAATGTTTCTCTAGCTACTCATATGTATAAAATGCTGTTAAAGTCAAGGATCTTTTAACTACATTGTTATTATTAAGATTAAAGAGCTGAATTAATTTTAGCTTGGCATGCCATAAGCAACTCCTATGCTGTTAGAGAACATTCTAGAATTCTGTTTCCTTTAAACCCTCATAGTCATGTTTTTAAAAATAAGGGAAAGCATACAGGCTATATAATTTATGAAAATGATTGTATTTCCTTTTCTGCACATTTTATTTTTTAAGTAAGCAGGATTTAAGAGAAATTTTGGTTTTTTTTTGAAAAATTATAAAATTTTCTAAATAAAATGTAGTGCAAGAATGGAAAAGGTAATTTTGCAGACAAAAGTCATTATTTTTATTCATTAAGCCTGCCAGGTAATGTTGGGTCAAGTACTTATGATTTCAGCAGTAAAGAGACTAGAAATCTTTTGATTTTATAGAAATACACATATAAATCCCTCACATGCTGATAAATGAACATATTCCCTTTTTTGTACAAAAAGCACACAGTACTATTTTATTCCTTAAATTGGATGATTTTGGGGGAGAAGTTGTTTTAAATAAGAAAAAAACTGTTCTGATAATTTCTTATATACTCAAATTCTCCATTATGATCACAGGACAACATATGGCACAAAAATTTTGGAATAGGCTTTGACTGTTTTCTTTTTTTGTGTGAGACTTAATCTTCTGTGCAGGTCAGGCTCACCTTAAGACCGCTATATGAGACTTGTGAAGTTACCATTGTTCTGCATCATTCTCCCAAGTACTTGATTACCAGTGTATGCCACTACCTGGTGAAGGTTATTGTCTTCTCAAGTTTTACAAGAGTTTCCTTGTTTTCAAATTAGAAACTATACAAATAATAAAATACTGACATGTTAGTGATTAATAATGACAGGGGCTCATATGACACATTGTATCACCAGCACTCAAATGTCTTTCATACTTATTAGGCATAGGTAACAAAATCACTGTACAGGTCATGTACACTAACTGGGGCTGAGATCTGAATTTGTCTGCATGCAGGGCACTGAGGGGTGGTGTGAATGATGTTATTCTGAGTAGCACATGTAGGTATCTGAGTACTGAAGTAAATTTGAGCCTCAGGTGTTTTCAAGAAATCTACCTGGTGGATCTCATGTTGATCACACCACACTGGTTGATGGATTCCATTTTTCATGCTCAGCATAGATAGTGTAGGGTCAGGAACATGAGTACAGAGACATTCAAGAAAACAGGAGTGAGTTTGTATGCTTCTGTTTTGATTTATAATGAATCAGTGATATTTATGTTCAACATGTTATCAATATTATGTAATTCCAACACTGGAAAGAATATTAAATATCCATTTAAGAAATATTTGAACACTTAGTTGACATTTATTTACTTGAATATTTAAATCCCATGATATCAGAACAAGAAAAAAAAGTATTTTTTACAATACCTTGATATATAAGAAAATTCCAATTAGGATAGTCTATTAAAGAAGAAACCAACTATTTTTTAATTTATGAAACCTAATGTATTCCCTGACCTTATGGAAAAAAAACACACAATATCAAGAAATATGTGTGTCTTGTTTTGTTAAATTAAAAACTATTGTTTTACATTTACTCATGTGAGTAGAGGAATACTGTTTTTCAATGCCTCTAGGTCATCTGGCTATTGGTTATTTAGATATATTTTTGTTCCTATGTAAGGAAAGCATTGATCACTGATACAGCTGGAAACTGAGAAAATATGGTGTCATTGTAGTTAAGTTCTTGTTGTTGAGCAGGAAGAACCTGACCAAAAGCATCTTGATGGGAGGAATGGGTTTATTTAGGCTCACAAACTTGAGGAGACACTCCATGATGGCAGGGAAAATGGCATGAGCAGAGGGTGGACATCACCTCCACCACACACTGCAAATAGCAGCAGGAAGGTGTGCCAAACACTGGCAAGAGGAATGTGGTTTATAATCCCCATAAGCCCACCCCCAGCAACATCGCTCTGGCAAGGTTCCTATACCTAAACTGCCATCAGCTAGGGATCAAGCATTCAGAACTCATTATGTTTATGGGGACACCTGAATCAAACCACTGGAGGTGTGTAGATTTATTTATTCCAATTGAAATAGGAACTAATTCAAAATAAAAAGCATTGAAATGAAAGTTACCCAGTGTTATATCTATTCATAAGAGTTCTTATTGTAAGATAATTGACATTGAGGAAGGTGGATTAATTCAAATCTACCAAAACTTTGTCAACATTTTATCATAAATGGCCAGAATAATTGGTAGAGATATTATGTTAAACAAAATGACTAAAATAATGAAACTAGAGTTTATTAATTACTTTGGTAAAATAAGAAGGCTACCACGGCCATGATGTGTTATTTGCATGAACAAAGCATTTTTACTAACAGCCATGTGACAAGCATGTAATGGTCTATCCTTTAGTGATAAAACCTTTGACAAATGAATATACTTATTTACTAAAGAAGTCTCATGCTTGCAACAATATTCTCAATATTCTTAGCTTTCCTTAAGCGTCTTCATAGATTCATATGTATTCAAATAACTTACTCTTGAACTTATACTATTATTACTTTGAAATTTGAAAGCATCATGTAAACTGTTACGGTCAGATGTAGATACCATCTAATATTCACAGAGAATCTGTAAATAATATCACATGGGAAGCATAACTTGTCCAATGTGGAGGAATGATTGAAAGTGAACCATTTTAAAATCGAGTTTGAGGGTTTGTGTGTGTGAGAGTTTGAAGTGTGAAAACACTTGTATGGTGCAGATATATATGTGTACTTACATGGGAGGGCATGTGGAAGTCATGTATCATTTCTCAGGTGCTGTTCACCTTTGTGTGAGACATGGGTTCTCACTGGGCTGGAACTCGCCAAGTTGGATAGACTGGCTGGCCAGGGAACCCTAAGGATCCTCCTGTCTCTGCCTTTCCAAAGTTGGAATTACAAGCGTGCACCTCCTCATGTAGTTTTTTTTTTTTTAATGTGGGTTCTAGAGACCCATCTCAGATCTGATGCCTGTGGGGCAAGTCCTTTCCTCAATGCTGTTAGAATTGGAATAATGATGTTGAGGATAAAGTAGGGTCTCTCACACCTCCCATTACCCAGGACATTAGCTGCTGCATCCATCTCTTGATATATACAGCTAAGTAGTCACTTATGAAAGTTACAGGTATGTTGCATAAACTTTTCATCTGGGATCTAAGGAGACATTTAGGAGATGGCTACAATCTTTTGATGAATGTAAATTATTGTCCATTTACACAGATCTAAGGGGAGGAAATAATGTTCTTCAGTTCCCAAGCCATCCATACCATGAAAAGTTAAAAATAATTTCCTAAACTTTAAGCTACTTTGGTGAACTGGGACACCACATCACTCCTTACTCCTGACTCTGTTCTTAGAACCCATTTGTTGTTTCTGTGGTGTCTTACAACCTGAACGGAACAGGAAATGCTAGTTCTACTACAGGTGTCTTGTGTCCAGATTTTACCATCCTATGCCAAATCATTAAGTCAGTTAGAATTTGTGGCAAAAAGGTTTCAGTGGCAAGATGTAGTACTTCAACAGAATAGACAATGAGATCAGCCAAGATGTTTAAGAATATAAAAAATGGAGAGCAGTGGATAAAATGAGAATAGAAACTAGCTTCTATCTAGAATGACGTGTTCTCCATGAGTCCCCAGACATTTATTCCCATAACACTTGCAAAGTCAAATCAAATTATCAACTCAGATGACAAAGTGAAAATTTGTCATTGTCGTTAAAAGTATATAGTCCCCTCTTAAAAATTATTGAGAGATGATTGAATTATTCTCTTCAAAATAGAAGATTCCACATGGCTGTATGATCAACCTAGCTGAAAAGACTATTCTTTTAAATTACTAGTTATTTTTCTATGTCAAAGAAATCATTCTAATTTGCCAAAATCAGAGTTAATTATGTAAACTAAGCATAAGATCATCTTTATGCCATAAGGATTTAGTATTTTCTCCACTTCTCATCAGAATTAGAATCTCAAATTGTGTGATGATATATTTTTCCATGTGAAAAAAATACCCTAAGGCCCTTTCAAAAATTTATACTAAAGTTTAATATTCAGAAAAGGGTTATATATCAATCAAGAATCACGTATTTTATTTAAGTTTCCTCCTTCTAGTAAAAATTTCACTTTTTACTAATATTATTTCATCTTACTTTTCAATGACCGCCATAACCTGCTGCAAATTTTATTTTCCAGAACCACCCAACAGGGAGCTTAGAAGTGGGACAAGATTTTTGGCCTGAATATTCATGAAGGTATATCCACCACTTATTCTCACTTGTATGATTTGGTTATTTTCCCCTATATTTTGCCCCTTCCATCCAATGCAAGCATTTAAAAAAGAAGTTACTGTTTGCATTTCCTCTAAACTTTTAAAAATTATTTTCACTTTCTCTGAACTTCTGTATTTTATAGCTATGCTTAAATTTCAATTCTATATATTTTATACCCTTTGTTGTTATTTCCCATGTCATCTAATCTGCTTACCCAACCCAGTATAAAAATCAAATATTTCTATTCTATATAATTTCACAGGATCCATTACAACTCTGAGTCCTTTCATAAATATTGATTGGGTAATTGACTGATGAACACTCATTCAGGTCTCCAGAGCAACAAGTGTGATAAACTAACTCCAAATGCTCACAAAACCCTCAGGACATCAAAATATGAATGAAGTTCTGTAGCTACATTTCTTATAGTAAGCAGTACCAGAGCAGCCAGATCACAGGGTCCAAGAGGAACATAACTCTACCTTCCACTCAGAGCTCAAAATAATCAGATGCAGTGTCTGTTTCACAGACTGTCAGTCAGCCATCTGAATGAATATTTTACCAAACTGAAGAAAATATGTGTCAATAACTAATCTTCATCCCATAATGGACGATGATCAATTTTAAATACTTGACAAATTTTTCTATTAAGTAGAAATTTCATATTTTACTCACTGAAATTGCTTTACTGACGTTTCTTGAAGAACAAAAGAGAATTTGGAATGTGGTTTCAGTTCATAAAATTAAAGGAACAAATCAAAACAAAACAGTTCATACAACCTGCATTGTATGCATGTGTTTGTGTGGAATGGTAAAATGCAGTACCTCATGCCAAAGGAAATCATTCATTCTGTTTCTTTTTCTGAACAGAATATGGAAAGTGATTTTCAGAATTAGTATAACTGAAATGACTGAAGGAATTAGGTTCTAGTTTCAGAAAACATTTTTATAAATGTTCTATATTTTATTTTGAAAAATTATTGTTTATTAGAGATTGCATTTTTAATTACAGAGTGACAGAAAAATATATTTTAATTGTTTTCCCTATAAGGCATAAATCTAGGACAAAATGTCCATCAGACAGTGAAAAGGCACTAATCACCAGGTCTGTTGCTCTGGATTCTTCGAGATTCCTGTTGGAAGAAGTTAAACAGATTACATAAGGGAATGACTGAAAGTGGGGTATTTCTGTCAGTTTACACTTTAAGGCTGAAAGTTGCAATGATATGTCACTGTGGCCTGCCATCACCTTGGAGCCGTTTCCAAGTTGTCCAAGAAAATAAAATTTAAGAGTAGCTTTGGAGTCTGTAGGAAAAGGAGGAAACATTTCTCTGGTCCCCAGTACTTGTTCAACACCATTGTTTCTTCTTCCCAAGATTTCTTTCATTGCTTCTAATCACTATTTTGTGGAAAGTATATTCTTTTCCCAAAATTTAACCGAAGCAGGATAGAAAACATGAACATAGATGCATAGCACCAGCATGAAGTTGATGACAGGAGCCTGCTTGTGTCTCATAACTCATCCCCTTCCTCTGAGCTCAAGCTACTTCTACTGCTGGCTTTGGACACGGCAGGGGAAGTGGCCGATAGCAAAGGGTCCTTTCCAAACGGTGATATTGTGTCATCCAGCAGCAAGCCATCCAGTCTTTGTTCCTCTTTCAAAGCAGCACTAAATGACAAATCTGTGAAGTGCGACAAAGGATCAGAGAAGACCACTGCTTGATCACAGAACTCTGGGCTTGGGCCCTGGGAAGGAGTCAGTTGTTGGCAATAGTCTACAGAAGTCTGCGCTGGGTGGCTCTGATGTTTGTTGTGAGCACCTAAGTCAGCCATGCCCAGGGAGGCTGGCATGGGCAGACCATGAGCCCGAGCCTGGACTTCTAGTTCCTGCAATTGCCAAAAAGAATCATTAAATAACGCATGGTGAGGCAGATTTCATTCTAGAGACTAAGCCAAAAAGAGAACACAACCCCAGTATTATTGGAATTCTTAGTACACTTCACCAAAATGCTTTACTGATAGCGGAAAAATACCCTAGAAAGATGACCTCATTTTGAAAAATATTTTCTCTTATTTTCTGTAAAAGTTCTTCACTCTATATGATACCTCCATAGGGGCTCAGACAACAATATAGTGATATATGGACATAGGGAGAAATCTTGCATCTCTTCTCCTTGATTAATCTCTTGCCATAATTTTGTACCATTTCATGGAATTAGGGTAAATGCTTTACCTGGCTCTATGCATGCTTGCATTAAAAAGAGATAGAAAGAGAGTTATAAAAGCTCATGTTTTAATATCTTGTGTCATATGAACAGATGAGAAGCAACTTAATAAAAACTGGTACAATCTGCCCTGAGGCCATGAAATCCACAGCAATGTTACAAAGGCAATGAAAGGGGTGTGACGAAATTTAGTGTCCAATATTATCTACATAAGCAAAAACTCAGTGTGTTGTTTTTTTTTCTGGGATAATGCCATATATATTTAGAGAATGAGGGTTTTTTTCTGATTTCATAATTCGTTGTCAAATTACAGGTATATGTGAAGTTATCTTCATCCTGGATTTCTAATCAATATCTAATTGAAACAATCCAGTTCATGAACTTGTGAAAGGTAGTAAAATTATCTTTCAGAAAGAAAACTAATAAGAAATATAAATGAGAGCAGCGAATAAAACCAAGGACAAGCCAGTCAGACACTCGCCATGCAGCTCATGGGGACATTCTTATAAAAACCTGAATCCGGAGGAGGAGCCGCCTGTTAGTCAGCTCTAATTTCTTCTGTCTGTGTTCTAACTCCCGGGTTTTCTGTTGTTCTTTTTGTAGCCACTTGATGTACTCCACGGACGCTTTCAGAATGGTTCCTTTGTTCCAGCGCATATCACTGGAGAAGGGAGAGATAACCTTTCACAATTGTGCATGTCAGCAGAATTCATAAGAACTTACAAAATCTTTTACATTAATATGAAATAATGATTTACATGACTATTATTCACTCTTAGATATTATTGCTTCTGAATAGAAATTTTAATAGAATAGTTAAGAAGTCCTTATATAGTAAAATTAATCCCAGAATGAAAATAAGTGTCAAAAGAAAGTAATAAAGTGACTTTTTGTGAGAGAGCTAAATGCAATATCATGATTCTACCATTACAGTTTTTATATTTTTAGTGAAAATTGCTTTTATTATTAACTCTAAGATTAAAATCTATGTGCAGTATTTCTGCATTAATGAACTAGGAAATGTACATTACTGACGACTTAAGCCTAAATTTTTTAAGATCATTTCAAATGTAATCTTTTAACCTATTTCTTTAAAGGTTGCTTTTGTTTCAAAGAAAAAGGAAGAGGATCTCCCGGCTGGTGTTCCTGAGTAATTACAAAACACAGCAGAGTTGCATAACATCGCTTTAAGCAATACAGCAAACTTTCTGAAGGCATTTAACCATTTTTTTCTTCACAAATAATATCAAGTTTTTTACACCTGGATATAGAACTGAATTTTTTAATAAGTTTAAGATAAATAAATAGAACTAAAAAACATTAATTGCAATCATAGGCTATAGTATAGAAAAATGTTGAGATATTTCTAATACAGGTATACTGATTTTAATGTCTGGAAACATAAATTAATGAATGCAATACTGTTTGAGAAGTGTTAATATGCATCAAGAATAAGAACAGATTAATTGGTAGGCATTAATAAGAGTAGTTAGAAAACCTGAGTTAATTTTCAAGTTAGTATTGAGATGTTTTGAGTATGATATAGAGTAAGCATGTAGGTAAAAATCATATAATCCTGAAGATAAAAATACATTTATTTATTTGCAACGGAGAGAGAGAGACATAATAAGAATTGGCACACAGGCCTGTAGCCACTGCAAACTCCAGCATGTTTACTGAGGTCAATCCTACTTGCTAGTATGAAAAGACAAGTTGTTGTATTAATGAGTCTGAGAGAGTATCTGTAACTAGACACGACTCTTCCCTGAGTGAGTAACACTGAGCAGGAGCAGGAGAAAAGCTAAAATGCATAGAAAAAATGCAAAGGATGGTCCTAGCCAACCTTTAAGCCTAAAGTATTGTTTGATAGATCTAAAACATACCTTTAAAATAGTGACTGAAAAGGGCTGGACAGATGGCTAAGTGGTTAATGCACTTGCCTGCAAAGCCTAACAGCCTGGGGCTGATTCCCCAATATCCACCCAAAGCTAGATGCTCAAAGTGGCGCATGCATCTGGAGTTCCTTTGCAGTGGCTACAGGCCCTGGTGTGCCAACTCTTAATCTCTCTCTCTCTCTCCCTTGCAAATAAATAAATATATTTTAAACTTTTTTATTGTTAATAATAAGATATATTGTATAAGCTAGTCTTGTGATAGTACACACAATTTCCTCTTTCCTATCTCCAACCCGCTGAGACCCTTCTTCCAATGTATGTGAAAGCATTTGAATATATAAGCCTTGGTTCTTATGATAATTTGTGTTCCTATACAAGTATGTCTGAATTGTATTTTTCTCAAATTATACATCTTGACTAGTTTTCTGTATAATTATCTAATTCCATTAATTTGAGGTGCAAAGAAATATAAATTTCTGAACTTGTGTGTGTGTGTGTGTGTGTGTGTGTGTGTGTGTGTGTGTGTGTGTGTAAATACACACATCCCTTGTTTGTGTGTGGAGACCAGAGAACATTAGGTTTCTTTCCACCATTGCTCATCTGCCTGTTTCCTTGAGACAGAGTTTCTCTATCACATATTCTAGAGCTAGCTGTTTCTGTGAGCCCTGGTCATTCTCTGGGCTCTGCATCCCACAGGACTGGGGTTAAAGGTTTGTTTGGCTATGTCCAGCTCAGCTATTTATGTGGGTGCAGTGGAATCAAATTAGGTTGGCCTCAGTTCCCTTTAGTTCCTTACCAATGAACCAATATTTTGTCAATATTTTTGACAGATAAAATAGCACTTTCATTAAATTTGTCATCTAGGGTATTAACTCTGATTTCCTACCCTAAACAAATTGTCAGCTGCAAGTGTCCTCAGAGTGGAAGTACTCCTCAGTGACTAAGAACATTTGGCTTTTAGAAGACAAGCCCAGGTGTCCTCATTCAGCCCCCTGTTCTTCCCACACGCCTCTGTCTTATTTATTATTTATTTATTTATTTATTTATTTATTTATTTATTTATGGCCCAATGCATCTGCCATGAGAAGATTGTTTTATTTTGTGACTAGATGTGTGCAAACCAAGGTCTCGATAGGTGTTACTGGCATCCGTAGCATGATCTGTAACACAGAGGTGCTTTGTCTAGACATTCCAGGATCTGTTCCATTTGATCAACTTCATAATGAATTATTTGTTACAACAAAAATTTCTATTTTGATGGTGACAATCATTAGGAAGATTTTATTATCAAGCTTAAGAGAAGAAAAAGAGGAAAAGCTCCTTGAAAACAGGGGGGGTCCTGTGTGGGTAATCCCATGACACAGAATATCTAAGACTTCATACAAGATGATTTTAAAAGCAGAATCATAATTTTTGCTTTTGTTTTCTTTTGTTCTTCAAAAAAGGGTCCGATTTATATAGACCAGGCTATCCTAGAACTCACTATGTAGTCCAGGCTGGCCTCAAACACGTAGTAATACTCCTGCCTCAGTTCTAGGGTGCTGAGACCACTAATGTGAGCCTCCATATGCTGGTGTTTAGTTATGTTTTTAAAGAAGCACTCTGAGACATTTTAATGCTTATTGTCGCCTATGCAAAGAACATCAGTCTAAATTTATTAAACTCCCAGTGGTTTCTTTGTTGATCTGAGTTGTTTTCTGATTGAACTTTTAATGTCACCTTTGTGGTGACATGTTAACACCAGTTCATCTTTCACTTTCCTATCTCCAAACTGAAACCTGCCCTTTCTAGATTATAACCTCTATCCTTCCCTAGTAATTTTTCTGAAACTTTTAGATTATCTATATGGACATCTAAAGATTTAACAGATGATTCCAAAATTGTTTTATAGAATACATGATTACTCTTTGAGTCCAAGGATCCAGGCACTACTTCCCAAGTAAGTACACCTTACAATTCTAGGCTCAATATTACCATGGTGTTCTTACTGCTTGTGATGGTTAGGTTTTGTTATCAACTTGATCTTTTTAATTATCTCGGGTGGGTCTCTGAGGATGTTTACAGGAAGGCAGCCTCTCAGTAAGGGGCAAGATATAAAAAAGCTCAAAGAAGCTTTGCAGTTCTGTGTGTATGATGTTGGTGATGGGTTTTTCTCGCTGCTCGGATCTGTGAAAGAGGGCCAGCCTCTTTCGCTGGTATGGAACTTCCCCTCAATCTGTAGTTTCAATAAATACTGTCCTCCCCCAAATTGCGCCTCGTTTGAAGATTCATCGGAGCTGCCTGTGGCTGACTGCGATGCTGCTGTAACCTAAAGACACCTAATCTGGCAAGTGAGGCCATAGCAGGCCAAGAAATAAATTGCATTACAGCAAACTCAACATCTGTGTGTTTAGAATGTCACTTCAATATTTCCACATATAGGCATCTTCAACATGCGATTGTTCAAGGCTTTCCAGTTCAAACCTCTTGGTATTTGTCTACATATAACAAAACAGAATTAAGACTAATAAAAGCCCTCCTTTCTGAGATTTTATGATTCTTAGATCCATAAGGAAGACAGGGAGACTCAAGAAAACTCATAATAAAGTTTTTCCAGCTAAATTTTATTTCAGGTATGTTCTATGGTAAATTGAATTTTCATATCCTAGACTGAGCTGGACAAAGAGAGCCCATAGCCTGATTTTGTCAATAACATTTCATGGTTATTATCATGACATTTAACTTTCAAACAAACTCTGCCTGCTATTGGGCTACAGTGACAGTGTTAAATGGCTGTAACACAGACTGCATGGACCACAGTGCTTGAGATGGTTGCATGGGAGCTGATTTTCTGCTGTTTGACATAGCGAGTTAACCTAAAAGGAGTCTTTAAGGGATCAAGTCTGTAATACTTCAGGTAAAATGATCCCCAATATAAAATGTATAATGTATAAAGTATTCTCATAAGCTTATTGATCATATTTTTATAAAAACCTAGCTCTTTGGGAAAGGCTAAAAGAAAGATTCCTGCACTTTGAGAGTTTAGCAGATTTGAAAGAAGAGCTGGAATCCGGCCTGAGCTCTTCCACTTTTGTCTCTGGGGCCACTCTGCCATCCACAGGCGATGCCTACATTACACTCTTATTCTGTCACATAAAATTAAATTGTTAGACAATTATAAAATTGAGCTTTACAGAAAGGATGCATCAAATTCTTATTCCATCTAGGTAGCAAGGTACCACTTCATCAAGGACCCACATTCCACAGTCTAAATTAAAATGGTGATTAATTAATTCTTGAGACCTTAAACAGCCTATTTGACTCTACACCCAAAACCTGGTTAACATCAGGCAAGAAGGTGTTTTGTTTTGTTGTGTTTTACACTTCTCCTCTTCCCCTTTTATGTACATATCTCCAGAATTGGGGCACATCTATTTTCAAATACATCTAAATCTTACATTGGAAGAAACATCATCACCCCCCTCAGCAACAACACACAAAGGGGGAAGAAAAAAATATAAACCAGCTACCTCGGGTGCAGTTCATAACCAACTAACTAATGTACAGATCCAGTATGTTTACTGAGGAAGGACCCCAGTGGTAGGTGATAGAGAGGAGGGAAATGGAGACACATTCACAAGATTTGCTCATACAATGTATATACTTACTCATAATAAAGATATTATTTTTTTAAAAAGAATATAGATATCAATGGCTGGAGAGATAGCTCAGCAGTTAAGACACTTGCTTGCAACATCTAAGGACCTGAGTTGGATTCCCCAGTTCCCATGTAAAGGCAGATGCACGAAGTGACCCATTAATCTGGAGTTTGTTTGCAGAGGCTGGAGGACCTGGTGTGCTCATCTTTTCTCTATCTCTCTCTGCTTGCAAATATATATATACATACATATATATGTATATATATATACATACATATATATATATATAAAACTATAAATTGAGTATCCCAGTCTGTAAAATAAATAGCTTTTGGCACTATCACTGTGGTGGCTTGAGTCAGCTGTCCCCCACTGATTCCTGTGTTTAAATTTTTGGTCCCCAGCTGGTGGCAATTTGGGGGTGGGGAATGGAGCCTTGCTGGAGTGGATGTGCTTCTGGGGGCTGACTTAGAGGTGCCATATCCAGCTCCCTTGTTTGCTTCTTCCTTAAGCTCAAATGATGCTCTTCCTTTTCCTGCCAGGACAGAATTCCCATGAACAATTTAAACCAAAACAAGTCCTTTCCTCCCACCAGCTGTTTTTGATCAGGTGTTTTGTCCCAGCAACACAAAGGTAACTGTAACAACCACTGAAGTTTCAAAATTATTAGTATAGAGAGCCCTTAAGAACTGATCAGTGATTTACTTATTTTTGTTCTCAGAAAGATAATTCTAGAAGCAGCCTTGAAGCTTTACAATGATCACCCTGGAAGAGATATGTGCAATTGCGACAAGCAATAGATTTACCTTTGCTATAAGTTGCTTAATTTTCAATCATTGCATCTCTCCTCCCCTTTGCCCTCCCACCCATTTGTGGGGGTACTGAAACGATAACATTATTGCAGAAATGATTTTGAACTCACGGATCATTAGACTTGGGAATAAGATTGCCAAGCTCCTTGATTCGGTAATTAATATTATACCTTCTTCTTCTTTCAACTATTAAGGAAAAATATTATTGATTATTCTCATTAAAGCACAGTACACTTTTGTTCAACTGTGAATTGAATAATCTCTTTATGAAAGTGAGCAAAAATAGTTTCATTATTTAAAAGGTAGTATTTTTAAATAATAAAATAACAGTAAAACTTGCAATGCTAGACATGTAAACACATAATTTTTATTTATAATATTATTTTTTCCTAAAATATATTCTATTCTTTGAACTGTTATGCTTTCTCAAAATTATATTTATTTATATACATATATATACATGTATGTACATATACCTGCATATATTTTTCTTGTTTGTTTGGTTATACATACATATTTTGTCAGGCCATTAGGGTTGTAATTTTTGAGGTTGTGGACCACGTTTTACCTCTGTAGTGTACTCTGTGTATTTGTAGCTATGCATGATCAATTCACTATGACTACTTTGAGTTTACATATCTGATCTCATTATTCATTTCTTATCTTCACAGAAATTGCCTATATAAAATGTTCTAAATAAATATCAATAAATAAAATAAATGACCATCAATTCATTTTTCTAATGTAGAGTTTCAATGATATAAAATGAGTGCTTTTCAAGCTCTAGTTTACATGAGAAATATCTGGAGGGATTGTTAAGTAGATTTGTGCCTCACACCTGATACTCTGATTTTGTAGCCACTAAATGCATTTCTGACAAGTCCCAGGGGGCACTGATATCTGTACAAGGTCCCCAATCCAAGAATGACTGATATGGATTCAACAAGACTCTTCTGCTTATATTTCTATGCATTCATTAAATATGTCAATTTTTATTTATAGTAACTACTGAAGAAGTGTCCAGATGTATGATAGTTTTCCAATATTGACTATAATACTCTAGATTCCTAGCATATTATTTATTTATATTGCTTTTGCCATAAATCACATGTTTAAAGTACTCAAGAAGTGTAAGTAGGAAAAAGCCATGAGGTAAAAATGTTTTAAAAACATTACACAATATCCAAATAGTGCCCATTGGGGGACTGAGGTGTGCAACAAATACTAAAGGAAGTCATTAAGGAATATTAATTGTCTTTGTAAACCTCATTGACAAAGCAAAAATCATGAATGGGTTTGATCTTCAGGGCTAATATAACAGGCTATTTCTAAAATTAGAATATAATTGATTCTTAGGAGTTGTTTTCCCCTTTTCATTGATCCTGTTGTCTCTGGATGATTCAATATGATTCAAAAATACCTAAATGATACCACATAAGGAAGAAAAAAATTGAAAAGCTAATAGAAATACATAATTATATTACAGTGAGACTTTGTTCATAATATAATGTCCATATACTTTGTTTGCAATATTATAAATTAGATAACTAGTACCTATGAGCCACAGCTGTGGCTTCCCACCAAAATGAGTAACATTAAAATGTTTCTTCAGAACTTTCATTCAACATCACCTTATTCAGACTCTCAGAAATATCTTTCCTCAATTTAGTTTCTTCTATAAAATTTTAAAAGGTTAAAACTTGGGCTCCTCAGTGCTACTCATATCTGAGTCGTGTTTTAAGAAATTATTACATTATTCTTTGCTATGTGGTTTTGTCTTCACAAAGATGTAACATATTCAGTTACTTCTGTCCCTAGATCTAGGCAAAGGAGGAGTCTACTCTGATACACATTCAGAGGCCACTTTTGCCTCTTCTGGACAGATTTGGCCACTCTGAGCAAGCCAGCCACAAGCCCAAGAGAATCCTCCTGGATCACACTCTGACTATTGTTGCACAAGGAATTTCTTCTTGTTTCCTGGGCCCATTTCCACAGCTTGTGCAAGCATTTTTTTTTTTTTGAGATCTACTTTCTTGAGTGGTGAACATAACATCCCTAGTAAAAGGCAGTTTCTTTGCAGAGGTGTGTATTTATGGAGCCTGAATGTGCCAGGCAGTGTTAGAGGAGACTGGAAGCAGCAAACAGAAAAGAGAAACAAAGTCAGCTTCAAGACGACATTCCAAACCCCGAAGCCTGGAGAATTCTAAGTTCACTTCTGGTTTTCCAGCCCTGAGGAAGGATGGACCTCAGCAGTTACATTATCCAACTTGATTAATGCCTTTTACATAGTTAGAAATCTGATCAAAGGAACATCCTTTGTACTTTTGTGATGATCTTACAAGTTCAGTTTTTTAAATGTTGTTTTATATTTGTTATATGTGAAAGTCTATTGTATTTTTAACATGGATAGCAATCAATTGTATCGGGTTTACTGAGAAAACTCCATGGTTCCTTCAGATTCCAGCTCCTTCTACCATCACTAGCTCTGCTTATCTCATAGTATAAATCAAAGTTATCTTCCTTGCTGTTAAGGACTGTCTGAAGAGCCCTGCACTGGGGATACTTAGAATCACATGTCAGCTCTCATCAGCTAACTCACCACCCTACTGCAGCAGGTGGGTTCTGCAAGGATGCAGGTTTCACACCCAGAATCAATTCTAGCCCATTGGGTGGCAGATTACTAATTTACCTTAGGGTCTAATTTTTTTCATTTTCACTCTGTTATTCTTTATTGTCAGTTTGTGTTCTTGATCTCAGAACAAAAAAGCTTCATACACAATTAGTCAAACTCACTTGATACAACTAAGTATTGAAGACATGACCAAGGTCTCCATACCTTGGCCTTGGTGCTATTCAACTTCTCTTTCCTGCATTTCTCCATCTCATGTGACCTGTTATCAGAGTCAGTTTGACCAAGGAAGCCTGAGGAATTCATTATTACAATATTAGCAATGTCTTTCAGATAACATATCATTGGGACAGGAGAAAGAAATTGACACAGAAAAAAGGAGAATCTGGACTTATGTATCTGACTCTCAAGTAAATTTATTAGTTACTTATTTCTGTAAATCTTTAATTGATGAAATTCAACATAGTTCAAATGTAACCAAATGTAGCATGTCAGTCAAGCCCAGACTCCTAGGGGAGAAAGGATCAAGGAAAGAATTTAAGCTGTCTTTTTTTTTTTTAATGAAAACACATGGCTTTTTTTTGAGAGATCCAAAAATAGCTCAAGTTTGTGAATATGCAGAATTAATTTCAATAGTTTGATATCAAGTACTAATGGAATGACACCAAGAAACCCAGCCTTTAATCTCCATGCCTTTCCTCTTGTATAATCTGGTTTGCAGAAAAGGGTGGGGTACTCACTGAGGTTGTGATTGTCCTTCTTCTGTCTTTCCTTGGCCAAAGCTCTTGTTTCTGTTTCTGAGGAAACCAAGAATAATTGAAAGAGTGTCAAGTTCCATCTTGAACTTTTCTGTACAACAGAGTTCCAAAAGATTAGGTGGAAATACAGTATCACTTGCTCCAAAATGATAATCGTGTTTTTGGTACAAGTATCCAGGAAATTAGAACACAGGACTGTTTAGTGAAAGGTAATAGCAAAGCCTTTAAGGTCTGAAATAGCAAAAGTGAATTTCTTTCCTGGCTTTCCATTTAAAATATAGGTGATATTTCCAAGCCTCCTCTGTGTCGTCTATAAATCGAGCATAATATCATACCTACCTGCTAAACAATATGACAATAATAGTGGGGCATGCATCGTGCTCAGGCAACATGAAGCCCCTCAATTATTTCTATAATTATGACCAGAATTTTGATGTTCAGAAATTAACCTAAATTATTCAGAAATAATTAGGATTTCTACATTGCAACATTTGAATGTGCATTTCTCAGTAATATCAAACAGTTCCACACAGTCTTTCAGAAAGTAATACTACCCATTATGTACTATGTGAGTGTGTCTGTGGTCATCAGCCTTCATGATAGCACACAGTGACTCTCACTTCCTGTTACACCCTAAATCGGTCCTCCAGGTTGACTGGGTTTAACCAATAAAATCAAGAGAATGCTAAGGAAATGTTTACTGTGGTCTAGAAGGCTAAATCATAGAAAACCTATTCAGCCTCAGATCAATGCCTAGGCAGACATTAATTAGGCTTGGATGTCAATGGCTGCTATTTCCCTGGTAGCTAATTTGAGATTTAACTTCTGACCCTGGATAGGTGGAGACATACCTTTATAAACTACCCAAAACTCAAGAGTATATTACACTCTTAAGAGATAATCTGACACCCCTTTGAGCCCTTGGTGGGAGAGCTCCCTTCACCAGTAGAGAGTTTATTCCCTTAATGAGCTAATTAATATAATTAAACTTCTAGAAGCCTCTTCCTCATTGCAGTTGTTCACAGACTCTAACTGATGAGCCTGATAGCTTTTCTGAATTCTAACTCAAAAAGCATGTGTTTCTTTCTTCTCTTCATCAAATGTTGGCTGAAATTCTAGGTGTGCTTATCTTGCACTTTGGACATTTCCACCCTTTCTTTGACTAAGTCTCCTCTGCCTTACCCTTGCTTCAATGTCCACATGACTGATTTTTCCTGGTTCCAAGACAAAGAACTCTACAGAGTGAAAATCTACACTTCCACTCTGGTACCATGGGAATCACCAGTTTTTATATGCTGTCAATCTTTCAGCCTACAGAGGTAGTCCAATTTGAAAGACAGTATGACACCTTTTCATCAAACAGCAGCATCTATGTGAGACCCACTTAAGAGTGCATCCTCTCACCCCAGTCAAATGTCCCAGTGTGTGCCTGTGGCTGACCCCAGACACCAGCCTCATAGGACTCTGAGTCAGGACCAATTTGGTCCTTCTTTTCCTGGATCCTAAACCCAAGCAGTTTGGATCAGATTATAAATGCCTATCTTGAGCTAATAAGTTTTGGGGTAATTTGTTATCATGTAACAATAGATAAATAGTACATTATTCTTATAATTATAGTTTAAAAATTAGTAATAATACATTCTATTTAGATATATTTCTTTAAAACTATACCCACTAATTTTAATCTGAATAATTTGAGTTCATTGCCATTTTTGACTCATTAATTAAGCCTCAACAGCTATATTCTATGTACTTAAAATGTTAGTGTTTACTATGCAAAATTATTTATGGCAAGTTTTTAAGTACTATTCTAAAATTTGTTATAACAATTTTTGGTCAATATTATTTTATTCTTATAAAACATTAATGACTGGACTTGTAATTAAGGAAACCTTACACTAATCCATTTCTGCTACAAAAATTTGGGGAAATAAATCTACTGACCATTAATTTTTTTTCATCTAAATAGTTTCAAGAATTTATGCCTCAATAATTTGAGTTTGAAAACTTTTGAAATAAATTTTGCAAAATTGAGGGGTTATGTATCCCAGTTGAAGAGTTCAATAAAAGTCTATTATGAAAACCCCAAGGAGAAAACAGAAAAACAATCTAAACTTTTTTCTATATCAAATGTCATACACAAAGAATAATTTCCCTAATTTGTCACCTGGCAATTATGTTAAAAATTACATGAATTCAATAGAAATATGAATTTGGGTTAAATAAAAGTTTGTGTATATAGGTAGACATATGTCTTTGGACTATCTAGACAACTATTAAAGTAACAAATCAATTCATTTAAATCATATTTTCTGACTAGTTATAATTCAGAAATGAAAGATTACATTTTTCAATGTCTTAACTATTTTTAAATACTAAAAAATCAATATGAAAATGCTGTTCAGATCTTACTGTAAGTGATAAAAATTTCAAATGATAAAACCCTAAGAACGTTACCTGTAAATTCTTTTTTCATTGGAAGACTACTTGGACAGGAAGCACTTGTGAGACCCATATTAACTGGTGAAATCCTCTGCTCACCACTGTACACATCCAAAATACCTCCAGATAACTTAAAGGAGAAAGGAAGAAACGATCAATTAAGCTTTGTGTGCATACGTGAATATTTGCCACTTTGCTAGTAATCACTGCTTTACATAGTATTTTAATTTTGAACAAGAATATGCTTTGACCATTTTTAAATGCATTATAAAATGCATGTGGATAAAATATAATGAAAATCTGTTTGTATTTAAACTCAAAGAGAAATTCGTTTCATGAAGCAAGAAAATTTTAATGAATATTTACACTTATGAAAGTCTGAGGCAGATTATGATATAGCTCTAAGTGAATGTAATTAAAAACATCACTTTGGTAAAATCAGTAGATATTTTAGCAAAGATGGAAAGTTCCAGAATACCTCAAATGAGGTATAATAGGGGAACACTGAGACCTTCATAGTGCTATCAGTCCTCTCTGTACCTCACTGTCATGAGGCACTTTGCCTCTTAATGAAGTGAGAAACTCTCCTTCCTGGAAGGCACTCTTTCTCACTGTACACTAATGTTCTAGATTAGTATGAATATTCCAGTTGGTAACCCAAAGTATTCTAAGACTCCCTCTTCCTGTAGTGAATATGGAGTACATCCAGTTAGAATCACCCTGCAATTCTGGAAGTTACTTCTGGGGAACAGTTTTTCAGAACCCTGAAGTGCTTTCTACACAATGGATAGTTGTGGTGATTCTTTATTCAATTTGTACTTACTGATTTGAGTGTCCAAGAAAATTAAATTTAAATAATATTCATATTTTATGTTAATGAAATGTATTTCAGAATAAAATCCTACATTCACAATGTAGGATTTGAAATTGTAAAATATTTCTATTCTAAGTATCTTTATTTCAGTATTGGGTAGTTAACCAAAACCTTGAATACGAAGCAACATTTTTCCTTTCCTCAAAATCTAAGAACAATATGACTTGCCAAGTGTGAAGAATACAATTCCACACCTTCAATAGTCCATTTCAACCTGAGATAACAGTTTGGTATTTAGAAAATTAAATTGGTAATAAATATGAAATATCAAATATAAGATAATATTAAGATCAAATTAGTTTCATGAGAAATATCTCAATACAGTGTATGGAATAAATGCTATATGTTCCTAAGGAAAATAAACTATGAAAATACAGCTGAAATAACAACATATAAGTTTATATTCTTATTAATATGTCTATTCTAGCCTATATATGATATTCCTATATAGATTTTCATGTATTGGTTTTTTCTCATTAACTTATTACAATTGCTAAACTATTTTATACAAAGTCACTATTTCATCTATGTGTGTTTTGACTTAATTGAATGTTTGCAGTGCCAAGGATTAGTTCCTTACACATGCTATGTAAGAGCTCTCCCACAAAGTTACACTCTCAGCTAAATAAACTCATTGCTTTAGAATGCATTTCTACTCTATAGATATTAGAAAAGAGTTATTTAAATCAAAATCTAATTCCTCTTCAAGTTTATTATCTGAAATAAAAAACAAGGACAAAGTTGACTATGTTGAAAAGATGATGTATATGAACATCAAATACATACAAAATGGGAAAAATCCAAAAAGCAGACATTTGACAAAGATGTCCCTTCATAGACAAATTTTCCAAGATCATGTTAGAAATGGCCTAATGGTTAGTACATATTCACAGTGACTTTGAGAAATATAATGGACATGTTGAACAAAAAGACAGTGAGTGAGGGGAGATGGAATTAGAGAAATGGACTTTTCCTCTAAAGAGCTTGAGTTCCGATGGATTTCAATAAAGAAGACGTAAAATTCAGTAATGTTAGTGGAGAAAAGAACTCTAGTCCATGTTGACTCTCACAAAGAAATTAGAGGTTCCTGGTTATTGGCCCATATTACCTGGCCAGACATCACTCAGTGCATTATTCTGTAGAAATAGGGCTGGATTCTGGTAATGAATCTAATCCTGCTTAACTGTAGCTATATTACATCTTTTCCTGACCTTGGTTATTATCTAATTTATGCCCTAAAGCACAGTGATTAATATCCTATTTAATTTTATGCTGTAGGTACTGTTCTATTTTATGTAAATGGCTAATCACTTTTTGAATATCATTAGTCTATTGGGTTTCAATTTCAGAGCATGTAATACACTTCACGTAATCCAAAGTGCCTTTTCTCCATTAAAAATTGTGAGAATACAATATTAGTGAAAATTACATGAGTACACACACATATGAAGAAGCTTACCAGGCATATTTTTGTTATATACATGATCTTGGAAAATTTGTCTATGAAGGGATATTAAAGGTATGTTACTTAGATAACAAGCCTAAGTCTTTACTTTTGAACATCATTAAGCAATGGGAAGGGTATTTTATGAAAATAATTGTTTTGGTTCAACAAAAGGCAGATTGATTTATCACTGGGGCAAAAAACCTTTGACATGACAATAGATGCATATATTATTGTTAGTATAAAAATAAATGAAATTTAAAGATGTGCAATAAAGAATCAGTCATAAAATTTGTTAATTCAACAAGGTAGATCATATGTAAATATAAGAATATCCTTCTTTCAGGTAGAAAAAAAAGTGAACTCCTGGTTTGAGGAATTGCTTAGAGATGCTAGTTTCTTTAGTATTTAGATTCTATTCACGTCTCCCACACTGAAATCACAGGTACAGAAATAGACTGGACCTAACCTTTCCACCTTTTTCCATCCAAGGCAATATTTTCCAAAAAGAAAAATAATCTCATAGGACAAAAATAGCAAAACATCTAAGGAAAATGACAATTTTAACAGTAAGCAGTATGCAATATTTAAATAAACAGTATATTGTGTCTGGTCTAGGGAGATGGCTTAGAGGTTAAGTTGGTTACCTCCAGAGCCTAAGGACCTGGGTTCAATTCCTCAGTATCCATGTAAGCTAGATGCACAAAGTGGCACATACATCTGGAGTTCATTTGCAATGGCTAGAAGCCCTGGCATGCCCATTTTCTGTCTCTCTCCCTCCCTCTCTCTCTCCTTACAAATAAATAGAACATTTAAAAAACCATATAAAAGAAAAACTACAAATTAAAGGAAACCAAATTTCTTAAATTAACCCAAATAAGTAAAGAAGGCGTTTAGGATAATTTTCAATAGAAGGAAACATAAAAGTGACCAATGAATTGAATGATCATGCAGAATTAGGAGATATTATAAATTTAAAACAAAAAAACCTAAAGAATGAAAAAATAACACAATTTATACATTAGGATTGCAGTAAACTAGATAAAAGTAATCTTTCAAGAGGATAAAAGAGAATCCAACTAAGCAATATGTTATAGAACTAAACGATTTGTAATAATAGTCATTAAGGAAAAAAGAAATTACAAGAATAGAAATTTTGTTAAAATATACAGAGTAAAAATACTACAGTATTTTATTTCATCATATATTATTATAATTTTCCTTTAATTTAAAAATCAAATTATTTATAAGATGTCAAGAAAAAGACAGCAAAAACAAACAACCAGACATATAAAACTGAAACTTAAGAATATACCATAGCCAAATCAAATCTAAAAGCCTAAAAATAGAAAATATTGGATAAAAGAACAAAAATAAGATTAATATTAATTTTTCCAAGGTTTTTTAAAGAAAAGCTAGTCATAGTCATTCATGGAGCAAATGAAAAAGCATTCCAAGAGAAAATATGTAAATCTACAGGAGAGAGTAATTATCTATCATCATAATGGAAGATTCAACATATTTCCCCTTGTTTTTGAAAAGTTAGAGATAAAAATAATTAAGGATGTTATGGAATGTCTAACAATAAAAGGGAAAGTATAGCCTCATGGATGGACACATGATTTTTGATGCAAAAATAGAGAGTATATAATTTGCTCAAGACTATATGGTACTGAGCTGTTGACCAAAGTGAACCATGAGGTCCCAAAAACAAAACAGGATTCTGTCAAAGCTCTTGAATGCCCACCCCAGGCCTGAGGTAGAATCCTGTTGCTGAAGAAACCACAGAAATCCATCTATCAGCATCAAGAGACCCTTCAAGGTCCAGAATGAAAACCAATCCCCAGATGGTAGTTAGTGCAGTGCTGGAAGGAACTGCATAAGCAGCCAGAGGAAGCTGGTCAACGACAGCTGGAGCAAACAGAGACCACTGACATGAAACACAGTCTGCCACCATGAGTAGGCTGAACACACTTCCTACTGGGAGAGAACAGCGAACCAAGAAAGGAGCACTTGTGGAATGGAGGAGCCAAAGCCTGAGGGAGGCAATCAACAGCTTTTAATTAGGCCAAATAATCCACTCAGTGATTGGGAGCCCTTAACTGGAACTGGGGACTCAGGGTGAAATACACTGGGAACCAAACTCTTGGGCCCCCAAAGAGAGATATAATATATGAGTGATTTACAAAGAGGCTACTAACAACAGAATCTAGCCAATTCAGAAATGTGTATCTCAGTTAACTTATAATGATCTTACTCTACAATGGAGATTCTGTTTGTGTTTTTCAGAATGTAGAGAGAGAGCTGTGGCTCCTCCAACCCTACCAACAAACCGTAGGCCAAAAGCTGGCATTCTGGCAAGAGATGAGCCACACCAGACCTACTGTGGAGGATCCATAGAGAACCCCACAGAGAGTGGTGAGATAAGCAAGAGACCTATAACCACAGCCAATCAGTCAACACAGGATCAGCCAGCCAGCCAGACATCAACATTTTCAACACAACCTAAAGCAGAAGTACAGAGACCCCCTAAGGCCTCAACAATAAAGCAGCCTTAATAGTCACCCACCATGACTCAGGGAACTGATCGGAAGAGGGGGAGGAAGACTGTAAGAGCCATGGTGGGGGAGAACTCACAGAGACATCCTCTTCCCCCCCCCCCAGTAACATCACACTAAGGCTGGTGGAACCGGCTGACTCCTAGGCTATCCAAAATCCCCTACCCCAATGGACTGATCCAGACTGCCCAAGGAGGAGCATACCCAGCTGATTGGGGATAGGGAAGAGGGGCTTTGGGGAACTGGGGATAGCAACTCATTACTGGTTCATTGAATGTATCTCATTATGGATAATAAAAAAAGCAGAGCAAAATAAAAAGGCTATATGACACATTTATATCAAAATGTAACCTATACTCAGCCCAAAGAAGTCTTTGAGCACAAAGTTCAATGACCACTTGATTGCCAAATGTTTGGAACAAATTTAAACTTTTTAGTCAACTCCACAGTAAAGATGAATTCAAACTGGAATTTAACAACAACAACAACAAAAAGAAAACACAGATGAAACAATTTCTGTGAAACAACTTTCAAGAAATTTACTGCCTTAATAACAAGGGAAAGCAGATGAAGCATGGAGTTAGACAAGCTAAATATGATTCTCAAGAGATAAGGTGGAGCCACTGGAAGGAGCCATATGCACTGGAAAATGATCCCCAAGAGGAGCGCAGGAAGGCAACCCTAATAACATGAGTGGGAAAGTCCAAGTGAGAAAAGAGACATCAAAGTAGAAGAGAAATTAGTTGGGAAGAAGAGATTCAGAAGAAGGAGGATAGGAAGGGAGACCAGGGAATGTCAGGAGAGGAGATTATGATTAAACATACCTTATATGCATGGATAAACTTGTTCATAAATCAAAAATAAAAGAAGAAAATTTACCAAGTAAAGCATAGCAAATAGTACAAATACAAATAAGTGAAATTCTTTAGTATTTATAGATTAATACATTTGTTCTTTAGGGGAAAACAAAATAATGTGATTGTCATCCTTCTTATACAACTGATTAAAAAGAGAGATGACAAAGTATTTCATATAAATGGACACAGAGTGGAAATTTAGATTTAACTACAATGAGTGTTCCCTTAGGATATGAATCAAGACAAGTATGTCTGTTTTCAATTCTCTGCAACATAGTATTGGATTTTCTAGACAGAACAATTCAAGAAAAAGAAACAAAAGTCATACAAATTAGGAAAGAATACAGAAAATGGCCTCTGTTCAAAGATTATAAGATCCATGAGTGCATATTTTAAAAATCCTAGGATTCTACCCTAAAATAAATCTCACTCCTGTTTGTGTTCACAAATAAATTAAGCCAAGTTGCCAGTGTAAATCAACATGCAAAACCATTTGCATGTCAAAACCTCAATGATAAAATAAGAAAAAGAATTTGTGAAATAATCCATTTAAAATAACATCAAAAAGAGTAAAACACTCAGGAATAACTTTAATTATCATAAGGAAAGATTTATATAAAGAAAATTAAATTTACAGTTGAAATTAAATGAGATATAAGTTATTGGAAAGATATTTCATGTTCTTAGAAAGATTTAATATATTAAGATTATAATACTACCCCAACCTATAAATTTGATGTAATATCTATCAAAATCACAAGTGCATTTTTGAAGAAATAGATAAATGCATATTAAAATTTATATGGAATTACAAGAGATAGTGATAAACTAAAACCATCTTGAAAATCAAGAAAATGGAAGTATTAACACTTCTAGACAAATAAGTACTCACATTTGCAATATTTTTAAGGTGAAAACAACTCAAATGTCCATTGGCAGATGGATAAAGGAAATGTGTTTTGTGCATAAAATGGAATATTCATAAGCCTTAAAAGCATGAAATTTGAATGCCTGCTACAATGTGGGTAATCTCTGAAAGCATTACACTAGAAAAAAGACCCCAGGCACAAAGGGGACATTTTTCTATGATTCTATTTGGATGAATGAAGGACCATGCATAATCACATTTCTAAAGACAAAAGCACAGAGAAGATAACCAGGCCAGGGAGCAGGGAGGATGGGGGCTTATCGTCTGATGGGGTGGAGTTTCTGTTTGGGATGGCAAACCTAACACAGAACTGGCAGCTTTAACAGTTGCATGACATTCTAAATATGCTAAATTAATGCCACTGAATTATATACTTAAAAATCTTTAAATGCTATTCTATTCTAACCTCAGTAAAAGGAACAGAGCTCCTGCCAGTGATAAATGTATATGATTTTATGAACTAAGACAAACACACAAATTCTTAGAAAAGCATATTGTGTAGTGGAACAAACTGTCAAAGTAGTGGCTGGAACCAGCTTTTGATATCTGAAGAAATATAAACGCTGGATATTTTAAACAAGGAAAATATCCGAAGTAGAAAGATTAAGTGAAAAGGTTCTCCTTTTTAAAGAAATGTATGTGTTGGTTTCAGACGGGTATCCCTGAGAAACTCCTGTGTTCTGAATGCTAGGTCCCCCAATTTGGGAACTGGAGTTTCCAGGGAATGTGTTGTTGGGGATGGGTTTCTGGGTGTTATAGCCAGCTTCCCCTTGCCAGTGTTTGGCACACTCTCCTGCTGCTTTTGTCCACCTGATGATGGTCAAGAGGCGATGTCAGTTCATGCCAGTTTCTCCTGCCATCATGGAGTTTCCCCTTGAGTCTGTAAGCAAAATAAACCTTCTCCCAAGAGCTGCTTTTGGTTAGGTGCTTTGTGCCAGCAATATGAATCTACCTGCAACAGTATTTCATGTCACTTTTGCAGAAACAATTCCAAATTAAAGAGGCAGGAGAGAATATGGTTCAATTAACCTTGAAACCATGCAGACCTTAGAAAGAAGGAAACTTAAGGGTACATTTCATTCATGAATGTAAATCTTAAGCAAAATATTAAAAACAATTTGAGTCAAAAATGTATAAATAATTTCCCATAATTAATTTCTGTTTCCCATAGCATATTTCATAGTATCAAAGATAAAAAGATATTTAGGACCATCTCAATAAATTCAGAA
Source organism: Zapus hudsonius (assembly GCA_004024765.1). Classification (NCBI taxonomy): domain Eukaryota; kingdom Metazoa; phylum Chordata; class Mammalia; order Rodentia; family Dipodidae; genus Zapus; species Zapus hudsonius. Next base: position 37,126 of record PVHP010012280.1, read on the forward strand.
AAATCACTTGACAAGTTAATCACATTATAATAAAAACCTTGTTTTAGTAAGAAGGGAAGAAACTACCTTAACTTGATGAAATATGTCTGAAACATTTTAGCAAAGAAGATCCTAATTGTGAAAATATTCAGATTACTTCCTTTGAGACCATTCATTTTGTCATTTTTCAACTTCATATTTGCAATGTTAGCCAAGATAATAAAGCAGGAGGAGAAAAGAGACATATTCACAGAACCAGATCTACTTGTTCATGTAGAAAGCTTATGACAAATCACTAAATTCACGAAATAGAACAGAGTATGTATGTACTCTACATATATATAAAGTTAAAAACTCATCCACCATGACAGGGAACCAAGAGGAAGAGGAGGCAGAAAGATTGTACCATCCATGGTGGGAGAGAATATCCAGAGTCACTGACCCCTCAACAATAGCAAAAAAAAAAAAAAAAAAACTGGCTACTTCTTATACAATCCATAACCCCCTCTCCCACGGACCAGTGCAGCCAGCCAACTGAGGAGGGCCCTCAGTGGGTTGGGGATGGGGAAGAAAGAAATGGGGGTACCACCACAAGACTTGCTCATACAATGTATTTAATTATTCACAATAAACAAGTCTATTATTTTAAAAAACCTTAAGAAAGAACCAAAAGTCCTGTGTTTCAAGCTGAAATAATGGAAGATTAGCAAATGAGAAAACAGAGAAGGCAGAGGCCATCAAGTTCAATAGTCATAGAAATGTCAATGACTTAATAATAGCGCAATGTTTAATAAGGAAAACAAGTTGATAACTAGAGTCATCTTTCTAGACTCAGATAGATGACCATAATACATATTTATCTGAAAATTGTATCTGTAATTACATGTTTCATAGACTTCTTCGGATAATAATTCTGCACAGATTTTTTTCTATACAAACTCTACTGATAAATTATTTCCTAAAGGGAAGTTTTCCTACCTTGTCAGTCCAGTGAATTCTGATTAATTTACTAATTTTGTTCTTCTCAATTTTCTACTTTTCCATTCTCAAAGATGGTGGGGGTACAGCTCAATGGCACATATTTGACTGTAAAGATTCTGGTTTGATTGGATGCTTTTATAACTTGTATTTTTCTATGTCACAATTTGTACAGTATTGTGAAGAAAGAGCTTACCAAATACCTTCTGGCCCTCAGAAAATTTTAAGGATCAAGAATTCAATTAGATGTTTTCTTACCGTTAGGATAAGCAATATGTACATTTTTCTTTAACATTTATTACAATCATGTGGGACTTTCCCCTAAAAATGTTACTATTATCTTCAAATAGAAACTTTAAGTCTGAAAGGAAAAGCAGTGAAGCTTCCACAGAAATGTGTGTAGCGGAACATCTTTTGAGAATTCAGTGACTAAATTTCCATGACTATGCAGAAAAACAGCTTTGCCACTGTTGAAAATTGCCACCATTCTATAAAAGACCATAAAGTTTCTATCCACAATTATTGCATAAGTATCTATGAAAGACATGGATGTATTTCCTCTTATCATGATAAGGCAGTTAATAAGACCCCAAATTCCACCTACACCATCTCCATAAATTTAGCGTTCTCATTCTCTGTATGTTAGATCTAATCTGACCCTGCCATGACTTTTTAAGACAAGTATTCTTCAGTTCACATTTCCTTCTCCATTTCCATGCCTCAAGATTCTCATGGTCCTGTATATGAATTATGTCTTTATTATAGAACCTTTACCTAGGCGGCATTATTACTCACTATTCTCAAGCTTTGCAAGGCTTCTCATCACTGCATGGATATATCCTCAGGCTGCAAACAGGTATTTTGGGCTCCAGTGTGTGGAGGGAGCGTCTACTATGATGAATATGTGCATCTATACACATAGAAATTTTAAAGATAATAAAACACAAGCATTATAACATGTGCTACATCATATGATATTCATTATTTATTTTATGTGAGACACTGACAAATATCTATTCTATAATAGTAACTGAAATAAAATCTCAAGTAATCTTTATAACAACTCTTTAGGGTAAATATAAATACCATACTAAAAAAGAAATAATTATAGCTGTGAGATGTGAAATAATGATCTCAGGATCAAGCACCAACACAAGACTTGTACATATAGAGTATCTACTCATTAAAAAGAATATAGAAATAAAATAATGATAATAAAGGGGGCAGGTATGGTGGCACACACCTTTAATCCCAGAAGTCTGGAGGCAGAAGTAAGAGGACTGAGTTTAAAGCTACCCTGAGACTACATAGTGAATTCTATATCAGCCTGGGCTAGAGCAAGACCCTACCTCAAAAATAATAATAATTATTATTATTATTATTAGAGAGGGCTAAGTTTCAAACTCAGGCATGTATGACACAAAGACTATACCTACCCTATTGTGGGAGTCTTCTTGCCTTTAGTACATTTAGTGTTATATTCTTTGAAGATTCAAGAGTTAAAAGCCATTGGACTGTATTTTTCTATTTTAGTCTTTTACCTTGTTATTATTTTTTTAAAACCTCACTTCAACACTAAGTATCAAAATCAACCACTTCCTCTTCCAGGCTCAACTTTGGGGCCAAGGTGTCTCCATACTCTCCCTCATAGAAACCTGGTTTACTTTCCTCTTGACCAAAATACTACAGGAGTAATACACTTGAATATAAATTTTAAATTTTAATTTATATTTATTGTTTCAGTAGTCTTCATTTATATTAACTCAACAACAGAGACTATTAGAGTATTAACTTACCATGTTCTTAAAAATAATATTATTTATAAAAGCCATGAAAATTTGGTGGGAAAACACATGTATATACATATTAGTAATGTCCTAGGTAATCTCATTATCAATACACAGAAGTGAAGAAAGGCCTATTCAAGGTCAAATGTTATATTTTCAGACAATTTCCCAGAATAAATAACAAAAGAAAACAGTCATAATTGCTGTGTGTGTTACTGTGTTATATCACATATTGGGTGTGATTTTCAAAGGGAACTGATGGAAAATTTAAAGTTGTTTAGATCTCTACTTGCTTTTTTGTAAAGATATTCACTACGAGTCTAAAATGTTAAAAACGAGCAGAATGACTGTAGGCATAAAAAGCAGATCCACGTCTGTTGGAAGCAGAACGCTGTAGGGAAGCCTACATTGCACAATGTATGCATACATGAAACACTGACATTTGAAAGATTATTTTCCTTCCTTGTGGGTGTTGATTCATTTAGATTCAGTAAGTCAGATTTTGTCAGTTTTAGAACACACACTACTGATGTCCCGTGAAGTTTATTATTTGTTAAAACATCACTATGAGGCTTGAGTCACAAACACTGACCCAAGATATCCTGCTGTGTTATTTTGTTATTATTATTTTTCCCCATTATAAGTGAATAAAAATAATGAGTGGGGCTGGAGCAGAAGCTTCTTTAGCAAGCTAGCTTTGACCCGAATAGAAAAGATAAAACTCAAAAAGGAGGAAAAATATTTTCACATCACACATTTTGTGTGTTCATTATCTTTCTAGTACTAAATTAATAAAACAGATGATACTATAAGTGCAAAAACAAGCAATTAGTAGAGCCCTTACCTTTTCATAGAATGATCACAATAAAACATTAATTTTAGTAATGTTTAACTAAATAGACCATAGTGATTTTAATATAGTCTAGAGCAATAAAAAGCTATCTTATATGAAAATAAGCTCTTCAAGGCAGTATAATATATTTTACACCAATCAAAGCTCAATCACTGCATACCTTATTTATTGACTCTAAGTTTAAAAAAATAAATTCAGTTTTTAAGCTGGTTTCATCTCCAAATATTGAAAGAATTCCAAAATTCACGTGCTCACCAGTTTTAACTTCGATGGATCTATAACTTTCACAATAGCACTGTTTTTCTCTTTTTCCTTCATCGTGTTCTTTTCCTTAAACTTGCAAACAATAACCGGGAGAGGAGTGTAGAGCCTTCAACACTAAGGTGAACTTTGGCTCTTCCTTGGACTTTAAGACTAATCTAGTCTAGATTGCAATTGACAGAAGCTTGTTCACTGATGTCATGCTGTTCTTTCAAGTTCCAACCCAGCACAGTGGGTTGTTAATATTTACTTGGGCCTCATCTCTGGAATGGTCTTGAACTATAATAGTTTACTTAGATTGCCAAATGCCACCAGCATTTACAGATACCTGATTGAAAAATACCTACAGATGTTAAAAGAACCATGTCTCTGAAAGGAAAAATAAAAGTGAACTGAGACCAATGGGTAGAAGTTATGGAGAGTCAGACCTAATCTTTGATGCTGAACAATCAATGCAGTATGAAAACCTAAGCTTTCTCTTTGGTCTTTTAAAATTCTCAAATTTTATGTTATTATGATATAGCTACATTCCTGTACTTGCTGACTTAGTGTGTGATAATGCTGCATTTGGTTTTTATCTTGAGCTGTACTCAAGCCCTGAATCTTCTCTTCACTTAATGAATGAGCCTGAGCTAATTACTAAATTTCTCTAGGCATCATTCTACATATGTGAAAATGTAATAGGTCTCTACCACATAGGTTTCTTCTGAAGATTATACACTGGTTTTCAGGGCAAGTATTTGTACAAGATCATTATCACACAGTGATGCCATGTTTTATTGTGGGCCTAACCCTCATCGCTGCTGTTCTTTATTCAATAAGGGTATTCCTAAATACAAATTATATTGGGAACTCTTATTCTCTGTGTTATTAAATTGTGTGAATTTTAGAGTAAATTATTTACTATTTATTTGATGACAGTTATGTTGTGTTAGGTATAAAAATGAAATCATGAATAGCCTACTGACTATTCTAGATGCCAGGCTGAGAAGCACTGAGGAGCCTGGAATCTCCAATATCAACTAGGGCAGTGTTTGCAGAGGGATATGAGAGAGGAGAGTCTGGAAGGCTCTGTGGAGTTTTTGTTGTTGTTCCAGATCAACTACAAGCAGAGGTGGGGAAGCAGAATCTTTGCTTCCATATTTAAGCTTGAAGTATCTTTTATAGCAGACATTTATTAAGCAAGAATTAGGACACGTTAGTTGAGCATATAAAAGAAGGATAGAGACAGAAAATTCATTGAGATCCACTATAAAGTATGCACAGATATCTGAGAAAAAGTCTGAACCTTGGTGCACAGGTGTAACATTAAAACATATGTTAGAGGAGAAAAAATGTAAAGGAAAGAGAACCAGACGAGGTAAGATTCCAGACACCTCAGACTGCTTCAGGGGTGGTGGACTATCCAAAGTCCCCTGAGAAGTCAGGCCAGTGAGAATGGAGACTTGAGAGCTGGTGTTTGCATTGGTTGTTTTCAAAAATCTTCTTAGAACTGTGAACACAACAGCTTGTGTGGCAAGGATAGAATGGAGGACAGAAGGTGTAGACAGAGAGGAAATGGAAGCACTAAGGTTTTTTCAGGTTATGTCGGGGTTTGTTTACTTTTGTTTTTATGACTTTTGTTGGGCTTTTGGGTTTTCTGTTTGTCTGTTTGTTTGTTTGTTTGTTTGTTTGTATCATGTGTTTGTACAGGAGTTCTGAAATTACATAGAAGCCAGAAAGGAGATGGATTCAAAGAGATGTGATTGCTACGGTCTAATTGTTTGTTGATATTATAGAAGACTAACATAATGCTTATATTTATAACACGGCATATCACACCCATATGCTGATAATAGAGGGGCACTCATGTAGAGAAGAGACTAGGTGTCTCAATTATTGGTGATTTTACCAGGAAATGATGACAGTTTTGTCTCATAAATACTCCTGGAAACCTTTGGTGAAGTGGTAGAGATAATCAATGAGGTCAATGTAGTAGAAATCTACTAACTTATCCACTTCCATCAAGATATGGTTATAAGGGTCCGAATTCGTCAAGAATAGTAAAATGAAGGAAAACGGGGCTTGCAGAAGAACATGTCATAGTGCTGATCAAGGGTGTGAAAGAGGCTAAGAAAGATTTTAAAACATGTCACCGAGAAGTAATAGCTATTGAAAACAGTGATAATGTCACTTGGTGTGTTATCTCAATAAGTTTAAAGAACTGGTAAACTAGGAAGGTTAGAGGAAGTACACTGAAAAAAAAAAAGAATAAAGTGGCCAAACATGTGGAATAAAATGTTGGGCACGAAAAAGTTCTCAGCTATGAGCATGTGTGGTGTGGTTAAAATAGGGGAGAAAAACACTCTCAGCGGTTCTAAGATGTCAAGAAAGCAAGAGGGCAGGTCGATGTAGGAGCAGAGATTAGTGTGGGTGCTGGTTGCTTCTTGCCCTTTGGCTGACGATATTCCACTTAATACATATGTTGCAGTAGGAACTAATTCTTTGGACATTCTTCGACTGATTTTTAGCTAACTCCTTTGATCACATCAACTCCGAGACTAGTCATTCAATATTTATTGCTAGATCAAAAGTATGTGGGATAAATTGATACATAAAATCCTTAAACTGATTTACTTTTACAACTTCTATAGAATTGGCTTGAATTAATCAGAAATTTTCTTTTCTTAAAACAAGTGGATACCTAAACATATTCAGTTAGCAAAAAATAAAAGAGTACACATGATTGGGACTAGGTTGTGGTGATCTCTGCTCAATGGTTGTGAATAAAGCCAGCATAGAAGAGAACAGAGACAAATTTATGGAGGGATTATCACATATAATACTTCTTAGGGATTTTTAGATAGCATGGGCCAATAAATTCCTTTCATGCTGAAACTATGTATGAATTAAGTCCTACCACTTGATACCAAAAGTTCACTGGCTAAAGCATCCTCAAATTTTCAACTCTGCATCCTTTCTGCTTAATTTGATTTCCAAAGCTATTCACTGCCTAGCATTTCAAGTTACACCAGTAGCCTAATTAGGTATAAACTTAAAACAGCTTCAGAAAACAATATTTTTAATTATTCTTATAATGCAAGAAAGGAAAGCTCAACAAAGCTAAATTAAGTGATTTGTATAATAGCTATGTTGACTTTAGGATTAAAAGCCACACTCTTCCTCACTGCTTCTCAGGTCTAACTAACTCATCATATTGACTCATTATAACGTCTTACTCACATAGTGAGGCTCACTGGTGAAGGTACAATACTCTGGATGCTATTGAGTATCCGGTTACTTTTTGGTTAATTGAATTACATAGTCTAATATATAGTTTAGAATTATCAATGATCATTGATTGGTAAATAGAATTTTTATGTAAACCCAGATAGGGATGTATTATCCATCTATGTACTAGTTCATTCTACGCATCAAAAGCAAATTGAAAATATTCATTACCACTCATTTGTGCTGAATGAGCTATTCTCCACAGCCATTCTAAAATAAGTAAAATAAATTGACAGAGAATGTTTCAATACATAATTTCAATGAAGTAAGCACCCCATGCAAGAAAGAGAAGACAGCAGGAAATTAATATCATTTTCTGAAATAAAGAAGCTGAATACTAGTGAAAAAAACTATGATCCACATGCTGTGAAATTATACCAGGCAGAAAGTAGCAACAATAACACATTTACCCAGATAACGAGTCAACTCTTATGTTACTTGAAATTTGAAGGCAGAAAAGATAGAAAGGGTTGTCAGTTAACTTTAATAATATAGCAGTAAGAACAAATCTCATCTGCACCTTGGAAAATAATATTAGTAACCTGTTACACTTAGAGTCTTGCATGCCAGAATAAAATGAGGAAAGACATTATTCTTTAATTAGAAAGTCTATGAATTAATAAAGCAACAAGAAAGGTTTCAAGTTTTTTT
>PVHP010012281.1:0-43304 GCA_004024765.1 Zapus hudsonius
TATATATATATATATATATATATATATATATATATATATATATATATATATATATATATGCCGCCTATAATAGGCCTAGGGTTATACAGCTACAGGCTTCCTATGATGGAATGCCAGATTTTTTGTCGGAATAAAACTTGCACAGAGGTTTGGGCCAGATGAAGGACCATGAGACAGATACCCCTTCATCTTTCAGGTAGCTTGAATTAAACCTGAGGTAGGGAGCACCCAGCCTCCAAGAACCTCTTGAGTTTAAGTGTGCTGCTGCTACTCTTTATAAACAAAGATAATTTGTGCCTACAGCTGTCCAGAGCCAGTTGGACAATAGGACTCCCATGTTGGTTAAAGGAACCCAGGAAGAGAAGCACAAAAAGGTTGGCATGAGCTTGACTTTGAATGTGACTCTGTCCTGGCGAGGTAGAGGGCAGGGGAAGGCTCACAGACAGTAGACAAGCGGCAAGACTGTTGCATATGGCTATGATGGCCTAGCAGAAGGTCCCACGAGATGTGCTGGTGACCTGGAGCCCAAGGAAGACTATTTTGTCTTCCATGGTGCTATTGCAGTGAAGGCTCAGAGCAGTCCTACATAACTGTCTGCATTGGACCACCGTCTGTGTGTCCTTCCATCCGCATGGACCACCATCTGTGAGTCCCTCCATCACATGGGAAGCCATCTTCTTGTGTCCCCATCCACGTGTACTGCTATCTACATGGGCCTCCATAGGAGTCTTGATTCCTGACAGCCTGGAAGTCCCAGCCTCGTGGGGAAAGTAAAGGTGGCAATGACAAGACTTGGCAAGAATTCTGCCCAGTTCTGAAAGTCACACTGAGGAGCCATTTTCCTGGTCCAGAGGAGAAGTGCCCACAAACTCAGGGCCTCCAGTCCTCACCAGGAACATAGCAGCACTCAGGGCTTTCCAATAGAGAATGATCTAAAGGGTGATTTTAAAATTGAATGGTAGGGCTGGAGAAATGGCTCAGCAGTTAAGGTGCTAAGTTTGATTTCCCAGTACCCATATAAAGCCAGATGCACGAAGTTGTATGTGCATCTGGAGTTCATTTGCAGTGGCCAGAGGCCTTGCTGGCGTGCTCATTCTCTCTATCTCTCTCTGTCCCTCTGTCTCTGTCTCTGTCTCTCTCTGTCTGTCTGTCTGTCTGTTTGACTCACTCTACTTACAAAAAAATAAAGTATTTTTAAAAAATGAATGTTAGACATCAGAATCGCAGGACAGCTCTCATAGATAACAAGGAAGCCAGTCTAGCTACCTCCTGGTTTGTCATAATGTCACTATGTGCCCAGAGCTTTTATTTATTTTTTTGCATGTGTGTGGTATTGTGCATGTGTGTACATATTTGTGTGAGGCCAGACATCAATGGTGACTGTCTTCCTTCATTGTTCTCTAACTTTATTTTTTAATATTTATTTATTTGTAAGCAGGGGGGGGAGAGAAAAACAGAATGGGCACACCACGGCCTCCAGCCACTGAAAAACAAACTCCTGATGCATGTGTCAGTTTGTGCATCTGTCTTTATGTGGGTATTGGGAAACTGAACCAGGGTCATTAGGTTTTTCAGGCAAGTGTCTTAATGGCTGAGCCATCTCTCCAGCCCCATCCAACCTTATTTTCTGAGACAGGGTGTTGAACCTAGACTAGTGAGCCAGCAAGTCCAAGGGATCTAGTGAGCCAGCAAACCCAAGGGATCCTCCTGTCTCCTTCCCCCAGCATTAGGATTACAGATGCTTCTTACGTGGGTAGAAAGGTCCTCATGCTGTAATTCACTGAGCTTTTCATTTCTCTCATTCGTCCTTCTGCCCTTCTTAGTTACACCCTTCATATGGGAACGAGAGACAATCATACATATATGGATGTAATTTATCCACAATATTTTGTGTTCAAAATTAGCTTTCCAAAACAGTTCTTATTATGATATTACTCTATTACTTGCAAAGCATCTCAAAAGCTAAAGCCGACTCTCAGTCACACTGTCCTATGGCTTATGACCTCATGGATTCTTCATTACTGTACAGGTGGGTCTAAGTGGAGCAGATCTTTTGGATCTCCTCCTGTGAAGGTCAGGCATTCCATGAGTCCAACCCATTGATCTTACTGTCCAACTCTGAGCCTTGTCCTTAGAACAGATGTCCAGAAATCCTTGCCCTATCTTTATGTGAAGTTATTTTGGTAGTATTTGAAAATATTCTATTTCTTCTCGAGTTCTGACCTAATTTCATTTCTGCCTTGAAAAATGATAGCTATGTGTCCTTAATATATAATTCAGTAAATAATATTTTCTAAATGTTTACTAAAACTTTCATTTTTCTTAACTGTAATCTATTCCTGCAATAGTTCTCCCTGGCAGATGCTGCTGTCTTGGCCAAGGACCCTTTCTAAACACGAGCACCCCTCCGCCATGAAGGGGTCTTGCAACCATGAGGAGTCCTTTCCTATCACAAAAGATTATGAAATAGAAAGGACACTGGATCCATCATGTTTTCTCAGACCCCTTTGGTTTGAATGTTTACAATTTCCCTATTGAGAACTAATTAAAGAAAGAAAGGCAGGATCTGCCTGTTCCCATGTCCTCTCATCTGGAATATGTCAAGGGAGGGAAGGTCGTGCAGTGATGTGATGCTCTTCCTGATTGGGGCTTTGGCCATGAGAACCAGATTCAAAACACAGCAGGAGAGGAGGATTCTGACAGTATGTAAGTGCATGTGAAAACTCTACTAGAAATCGGGAGTTTTGTAATTTTCTTATTTCCTTCCATTTGTATACAATAAAAATATCCCGCTGACCCCACTCTCCACGTTCAGCCTTTCCACTGTAATCCACTGAGCACTTACTATGGTCCCACTGCTATGTTTAGGTAAGTAGTGCTTCACCTTGTCCTCAAAGTAGCACTATGAAAAAAAAAGAAAAAGAAAAAGTTTTAAAAAAAAGTAGCATTATGACATTAGTATATTCCCTACTTGCTATAAGTGGCACAGAGACCTGGAAAGGTTAAATAAGTTTCATAGGACACAAAATAGGAACGTGACATTGCATTTGGATGGAGACCTCTTTGCTTATAATCTCAGGATCTTACCTACTCTTTCATCTCAATCACATTTCTGTCAGTGAGCTGCTTAGAAAAATAAATTTATTCTGCAGTTCTGAGACTTCTATAAAGATCAAAATCTTCCCTTGAACTCTAATACATGGTATAATAAATTGTACACATTCTTGTAATATTAAAAATATTTTCAAAAGCTAACATAAGTAACTATAGAAAGAGCAATCTCAAAATAACTTAGAACTTGGAAGTACTCTCGCTGAGAGAAGAGCCTGATCCCCTTACTTTGGAAAATAAAAGATCGGTAACTGACAAGGACCTCCTTACCCTGTCACGGCAGCCTCAGAGTCCACCACAATGACACATGTGTGCCCGAAGCCAAAAGCTTTCAGTTCAGGTTTCCATGAATACATTATTACATTTTTAGAGAAAAAATAGTCCTGGGGTAATTTTAAAATTAACAATATGAATTGCTTGATTTTTCCATTTTCTTCTAAAATGAAAGCTTGGAATATGATAGACTCCATAGTAGTGACCGTGTAAAGTATATATAAGATATGGGAGGATAGAGGGCTTTTACACATCTGTGTTTACTTGTGCCAAGAAGTCCTCTTGAAGACTGACTTAGCTTGACATCTGTGATGGCACAAGTCCATCTGTCTTTGAACTCCACCAACAGAGAAATCACGTGGGGTACATATCTCCCCAGATTTCTTTTCAGTTTATATTGCCCGAAAGACATTAAGCTAAGTTTCTGACAAGGATGTAACTCTACAGGTACATAGTAGTGTATTTAAACACTAAAAAGAACCTTTTATCCTTCCACTCTGCTAACGGGTCTATTTACTCCTGGCCAGAGAGATGAGTCCGGTTCAGGCTCTCCTTTGATCCTTCCAAATAAAGGGAGGAAGAAGTTTGATGGAAAAGAGACCTGTAACCCTGGCCCCAAGAAATCCAGAGCAGGTTTTCAGATTCCCCAGGAGCCAGTGTGTTTTTTTTTTATGTTAGAGAGGGGAGAAGTTAGAGCTAGCAGATGAACACTTTTTAAACAGCACCCAGGAATTCATCAAAGAAACTATTTTTTTTAGATTCATAAAAGCGAAACAGATCTCAGAGAATATATAGTCCAAACTTATCACTCCCACCAAGGAAATATAAGATAAGGTGCCCCAAGTTCATTTAAAAGTTTAAAGACTATTTCGTATGTGGGTTTGCAGAAATCTTCAGACTTACAGCTTTTACAGGGCCAGCAATGGTATTGAACAGGCTTCCCTTTGTCCCTGCTCCCTTTAGGCTCCATCTAACACTTGGAGTCCTTTGACTGTTCTCGCCTCCCCATGCTGAGAGCATTTTAACTCATGAAGGGAGAAGTGAAGGGGGAGGAATCTCCCAGTCTAAGTCAACACAATTTATCAGAAAATTAAATTTAAGTGTGTGGGATAATTCATGGTAACTTTGGGGGAATGGTAATGATAATATGAATTTGGAAGAAAACCAAGAAATCCAATCTCCCTTGGTTTAATGGTTCTTTAAGAAAGATTTGGGTGCAGGCCAATGGCTGCTCACATTTAACATTTTGGTCCTTGAATAATCTTATGCCTTAATATGATAAAGAATGTAGAGCCCTCCATTCTGGAAAATTATTTATACAGGTCAGAAAGGAGAACCTGAAAGAGTGATTTTCTGCTGGAGGGGAGAGGGAAGAAGCAGGCTCCTGAGATGACATCTTTTCTGGTTACTCTTGATCATCAAGCAAGTTTGACAGTTGTTACAGGACAGATTGTAACAGTTAAAACTCCCCCAACTAGACAAAAGATCTGTGTATGTGTCAGATGAGCAAATGTGCAGAAGTGCAATTCTGTTGAATCTTTACAAATTGCAATATGAGGACAGATGTAGCATCTGGTTTCTTGTTTTGTTCTTTATTGTTCATACTATCAAATTAAGGTTAATATCATCAACTTAGAGGAAAAGTTAATTTTATAGTACAAGAACAATGGACAACCACCAACTAAAGAAACACAGCTGCATGTAGTACCTTAGCACTGTTTTCAAAAGCACGTGACTAGCCAGATCCCTGGCCACCAGCAGGGAACTCCATATGCTATTTGCGTATTTCCAGCGATTAGAAGCTCATTACTTTGTGACACATTAACCCATGTAAAGATCCCAACATCTTTTCTTGAATGTTGAGCTAAAATGGATCTTTCTTAAATATCTTCTCATTTCTCTTAGTTGTGCCTTTTGGACATTAATAAAGTTCTTTTCCTTTACCTCTAAACAGCCCTTCAAAACCCAGAAATCTCTTAGCCAACTGTGACTTCCAGATTGAGCCCAGAGCAAAAATAAGAACGGTTGGAAGGGAGGGATCCTGGGTCCTATGGGGGGGCATATATTCCCCAAAATGTTGGTGTTCTTTGGTTTGAAATATTCCCCAATTTCACTTTTGTCATCTTTTTTAAACCATGAGGATTTTTTGCAATACATTCCTTCTTTTCAAAAACAAGGGTTTCTCTCTAGTTTTATTGACATGGTCATTGTTCTTGTTTCTGTAGTGTTTCTATTATAGCTAGAGAAACTAATCTGCATGTTGCATATACTATTTTCTTTTAATTTTCCCTCGATACTTAAAAAGACTATGTATTCCATGCAGTGGTGTGTATGTGTATATGTTTCACATTTTGGTATTTTCTCTTTATTTCTAAAAATGTATGTTGATTCTTTTAGTTCCTTAAAATCTTACCATAATTTTGTTTTGCCCATTTTTCTCTTTAGTTTTGTCCACTTTTGCCTTATTGATAGTGAGTCTATATGATTAGATATATTTAAGCTTAGAATTTCTACATTGTCCTGATGAACTGAGACTTCTGTTATTAGGAGTATTCCTAAATCAGTTTTGTCTCATGGGGATTGTAAAGCTAACTTCCTTCTCGTAATGATTTGCATATGATACTTGATATCTTTTTTCTTAATAGTTAGTTGTTCCCTTATAGGTATCTCTTGAAACAGTGAATCTGTGTTTCTGAAATCAGTGACAGTTTCTGGCTTTGTAGAGAGAGCATACAGTATACTTTTATTTTATAGAAATACTGATACATTTAGGCTCCAAACTGCCAAGTGGTAACTTGCTTCTGTTTGGCCTGCATACCCCAGCTTTCTTTCCTTCCCGTTCTTGCCTTCTTGTTAAATTAATGGAATATTTCCATGATTCTATTTTCCCCTCAACTAACTTTCGAGTTTTCTGGTCTTCCCTTGTTCCTTTGTTTTCCCTAGAGATTACTTCAACGTGTATCCCTAACTAATCAACGTCCAAAATTAATTGGAATTTTTAACCCCCCCATAATTACAAGGATCCCAAATATGTAAGCGTTCTTTACCCTCCTGCCAATGTACATTTGTTTTAATTTTAAATATTTTATAAATCTCATGCCTTTTAATGGGTTTAATCTTAGTTTATAAATTTCCAAAAGCCTTACTATCATTGTTTTCCTTTTTAAAAATACATTTTTATTTTTTTTACTTGAAAGAGAGTGTGGACATATTATGCCAGGGCCCCTTGCCACTGTAAACCCCAGACACAAGTGTCACCTTGTGCATTGGGCTTTACTGGATGCTGGGGAATTGAACCCAGACCAGCAGGCTTTGCAAGTAAGTGCCTTTAACCACCGAGCAATCTCCCCAGGCCCTATATTGTTTTTTAAAGTCAGTATTCACTTTGATTTACCCACATATCTATCTTTCCACTGCTCTTTTACTGTGCTGGGATTTTGCATCAAAGAGAGAAAAGAAAAAGACTTTAGGCCTGGAAAGATGGCTTAGAGTTCAAGGCATTTGCCTGCAAAGCAGAAGGACCTGAGTTCCATTCCCCAGGGCCCACATAAAGCCAGATGCACAAAGTGGCACATGTGTCTAGAGTTTATTTGCAGTGGCTGGAGGCCCTGGCGTTCCCACATTTCCATTCTCTCTCTCTCTCTCTCTCTCTCTCTCTTTCTCTCTCTCTCTCAAATAAATTTTTAAAACTACTTTAGTCCAAATTTAATGAGTCCAGAAACCCCACCCTTCATCCTACTCCTCTGTTCCATTAGTAGTCAGAAAATATGTGAAGAACACTATATAAATATTATCAGATGTGAAAAAAATCAACACCAAAAAATACACACAGGGCTAGAGAAATTGCTCAGTGGTTAAGGCACCTGTCTACAAAGCCTCGTGGCCAGGTTCAATTCCCCAGTTCCCATGTAAAGCCAGATGCACATGTCTGGAGCTCATTTGCAGCTGTTGGAGGCCCTAAAGTGCTCAGTGCTCATTCTCTCTCTCTCTCTCTCTCTCTCTCTCTCTCTCTCTCTCTCTCTCTCTCTCTCTCTCTCTCTCTGCCTGCAGATAAAAATATTTTTAAAAGATACCCACAGGAAGGTAGAAAAGGCAAAAGGCACAAAGATATCCTTTTCTTTTGGAAGAAAGGAATTAATGAATTGGAGTATTGCCAAGTTACATGGACAGATTGCAGTAGTTTGCCTAAATTGAACAGGCAAAAAAAACTGCTTATTGTTGAATGAGTAACAAGTATCATGTGATTGTCTCATGTAATTAGGTGGTGACCAAGCCACACTTGTTATAATTGGCATTGCCTTAACCAGGGGCTTTTTCAACCTCAAGTGACGATTTGCCTGGAGTAAGCCAGGAATGGTGTGCTTTGGGATAGAGAGATCAACCAATCTGGCTTGTGGCTCAGGAAGAGAGGCCAAGAATCAAATCACAGAGCTCATGCCGAGCTCAGTGGGCTCAGTCAGATGTAGCTGGTCTCCAGTCCCAGTTGTACAGGGCTTGGTTTGGAGGCCAGGGGAATGGGGGGGTACAAGAAAGGTGAGGGGAAGTGGGGGGACATCAGCAAAAGGCAGCTGAAATATCAGTACAAACACATTCCTTCATAAGGCAGGGTCATAATTACCTCAAAGCTCAACCACTTTGAAGCAGGATCATCAACATACACGGAATAAACTGAACCTTCCACAGAAGGTATTTTTTTAACTGACACATATGTTTTATTTGCATTTGATTATACATCAAACATCTCAGTAAAGCCAATGTATCATATTATAAATGTGTGTGTGCACTCACGCACACGCGTGTGCGTACTGTATGCTGTGTGTACCAGGTTACTTAGCATTTGTTATTTTGATTTTGGGGTAAAAGACAGGAGACACACATAAAGGTCTTTTATTCATCTTACTGAACCACCCCAGAGCAAAGACTGACAGAACCCTTTGTTTCTAAACTCCCTCCTGCTCCCCAAGGTTGCAGAGTGATAACTGAGTATAGGATCCCCCAGGGTATCTTTTCCCAACCAATTTCAGTGGCTAATTAAGCTTCAGAAAGGAAAGAGTTTAGCTAGGTGTGATATATTCATAGAAATTCCAGAAAATACTCCTTGACACTAAAGCAACCATTTATGGGTAATTTTTTTTTCCCTTGCTGCTCTGAGGGCAGGGACCTTCACGCTACCAGTGCATGCAGAGCTGAAAATGAGCAATGGGGCCTTCGTTTGCTGCTCATTCTTCTGGTTCAACCAATGACTGATGGGCTCTTTGGCTTTGTGTGTAGTGCGGATGAGTCACAGGTTGGTCATTCGCATGGACCAGTTGGTTTTTCCCACGTTCACGAATGATGGCTAACCTCATCCAGTCAGCTTGCAAATGAATAGGAAGCTAGGTGAGCACAGATCCATTTTCCTTTTTTCTGAAAAGGGGACTCAAATACATTCGCATCATTTTTCCACATGGGAACAGCAGACTGTAGGAATCTGATAGAACACCATGCAGTGCCCTCTAAAGTGAAGAATGAACTATCGGGGAGGCCAGTCTGTGCTGATTCTGGTGGTATGTTTATTTATCATTTAAAGCACACCAAATTATTAACAGTGGGTTTTTCCAGAACTGATAAGAATCTAGAACTATAAATCTACTGCTGGCCATGGATGATGACAGCTTTCTTCTGTTACTTAATAACATTATTTCTTGTCTCCATTAGAACTGCTTAGCCTGGGTGAATTCTGATCATTTCAGAAGGGGGAAACGCTAACTAGAACTGGGCATTTGGCCCAGATAAATCTGATTCCAGTACTAGGAAGGAAACAACAAGGGAACTAGAAAGTCTTTGACAAAAATTGTTGATAATTGGCTAAAGACTAGGGAGGGAGAACTTGGAGAGCTCTGCATGCTGTCCTAAACAAGAGAAAGACACACAGGGAGGGATCAAGGCGCTGTAAGATTAGCCTCTCTTTAATGCTAAGAAAACTTTAAAATATACCTGACTACAGCGAAGCTTCTGCTATCCAGAACTCCTAAGAAAAAAGTCTTTGGGAAGACCTAAATTGTAGAAGAAGTAAATGGAGGTCTTGGGCAACTCGCTTTGGAGTCTACGTGGCATTCTTCCTTTCATCTGTTAATTTAGACCATGCAGTTGCCTCTCCCGTGGGGCTGTTGGGATTAAATCAGAGGTTTTGTAAATCTGACATCTTAATCCAATGTAGATCTTTTCATATAGCAAAGCATTTTCTACTTCATGCTAGTTTATTTTAGAATTTCAACAACCTTCTAAAGGCCATATTGAATATTCTATGTGTTCCCTTTAGTAAGGAACATGGCATCTTTGGTTGTACTGATGACTGGTGTGATTACAACCTTATCTAGCGGTAAGGTACAAGCCCTCCTTACCTTCTAGAATGATTCTGAAGATAAGATAAAGCCTCCAGATCTATAAGATCTTCATCCGGTGGTTTCCTTTGATTTGAAAAGCTTCATTGATACTGTGGCTCTAAGTTACAGAGGCAGTGACAGAATCAAGAGGATTTCAATGCCCTTCCTCCAGCCTCAGGGTCTTCCCAGCGCCAGTCTGTGGTGGTTTATCCCAAAGTAGTTGGAAATCACTTTCTAAACAAAAGCAGCACAAATGAGAAAAGCCTCGATGCCACCAAACAGGGTTTAAGATGCAGATTATCTTTGCCCATAAAGCACGCTGACATGACTCCATACCGTGGTCAGTTATCAAATTATGGAAAGAACATTGCAGAGATTAAAGTGTTGTGTAAGAGAGACCGAAAGCAGCATGAGTCAGGGATTTGGAGAATATGAGTCAGACCAGAGGGAAGGAGCCAAAGACCAGAGAAGGAAGGCCCAAGCGGAGGCGTAATGGTCACCACAGTGATGTGGACACGGCTGCCTCCATTACCTAGGAGAGATTATCAAATATGCAAGTTCTCAACTGGGAGTCGGTGATCAAGAGGCTGGGGGCAAAAGTTTACCAAGGATTTGACAGGATTATTTAAAGCAACCCAGCCTGCCAAAGTCAGAGAGAGAGAAACCTACACTGCGATGCATCGCTGGAGGGAGCGCTGAGGTCTGTTTGCGCCCTGTTTTGCGTTCTTCCCATTTCTGGATGTCTTGCTGATTCCGCCTGTCACTCTGCCTTCTAAATTGTAGTCACAGAAGCTAAAACACTGATCTTACTTTCTTTAAACATTGGCCACCAGTTCTCAGCAAACGGTAATGACTCATTCATTCATTTATTGAGCAAATGTTTCTTGAAACCCCATTACATTTTGTGGGCAATGCGAGGCAGTAGAAACACTAAGCAAAGGGAAGGAGCCTGACCCTCAGTGAGCCTGCGCCCAGGGATCAGGGCATATGCTGGCTGATTTCCTAAACCACACAAGTGAGCTTAGCTGTCAAGAAGAAATGATAGATAAGTAGAAAGCAAGACAAGAACTCCTCTCTCCAGAATACTTGTTCCTAGGTTTTTAGGAAAATCACACAGACTTACGTCATTTCCTTGCTAGATCAACCACCACACAGATAGACTCCCATACAAACACAGGACGCTGGTTGTGCTTCCGCACCGTGGAGGCTCTGCAGAAGACAAGGGTTCTGCTCTGCTGTCAGTGAACATGGCCTTGAACTGTACTTTCTGATATTTTGGAGAAAGAAACGTGCAAACAAGTAGAAAAACTAAAAGCGGTTACCCGTATGTAATGTTCTCAGTGTGACTGAGTAGATGTGTAAATAATCAGTGAGGGTGTCTCAGAGGATAATTTTCAAAAATAATAGCATTATGTAACCTAAATAAATGAAACTTAAAGATAGTTCAAAGAAATTCAGTCTGTCCATGTTACTCAACATTAGATGACCTGCTAAGGGCTGGATCAGAGATAATATTCTGCATGATGGTCAGAAGAAAAGTCGCTCGTAGCCAGTTCCTGGTCACAGAGGCTACTGTGTGGCCATTAAGTCCCTGTATGTAAAGCGTCTGATCAACAGTTAATCAAGCAAAACCTCCTGAAGTTTTCTGTATGTTTTTTTAAATATATTTATGTATTTGAAAGCAGAGTCAGACAGAGAGAATGGGAGTGCCAGGGCCTCTGTACATCTGACTTTACATGGGTACTAGGGAATCAAACCATGGTCATTAGGCTTTGCAGGCAAGTGCGTTAACTGCTGAACCATCTCTCCAGCCCTGTCTTTGTTTTTTGAAGTGAGAAAGGAAAACAAATAGTAACAGTGGAGGTAGTGGTGTATTGCTTTTTTTGTTTATTTTTATTAAATTAACTCACCAAATATTTCCATTAAATAACCCTTCTCAGACGTGTACAAGGAGTAGCTTGTACATTTAAGCCCTGTTCAGTGATGTCTTGAGCCCAGTGGGAAGTTAGCCTATTTATCAGACTTCCAAATGAGTGATGAGCAAGTAGGAAGGAAATCGCAGGCCATGGGATTGAGATGGGGTGGAGGCAGATTGCAAAGAGATGTCTCACAGAGAAGAGCTCCGTCACTGCTGAGGCCTCCCTTGGCAGTGCAATCACAGCTCCAGGCCTTGATCTGAGGCCAGCGTGGTCAGAGGAGACTCCACATCTGAATGTAACCTGGCCCTAACTCTCCGGGCTGTTATCACTGCAGATGCTGGCAAATGTTCTTGACATAAAACAATAGGAATTCTGCTGTCATTTCTGCATTAGCAAGTCATAAAGCTCTAAAGAAATCCCAGTAGAAAGGCTTCCATCAAATACGTATGAGAAAATAATGAGAAACACAAAAGGGAGCAGATCATTTCACAGCAAGGTTGCTGCACCGTTGCACGGTACTTAAAAAGGACACTTGGTGATAAATGACTTGAAAATAACAGTAACAGGAATGGTACTAATAAATTAAGCACAAAAAAATAGTTAAAAGGTTTAAAATCAGATTCAAAGGAATCGTGAGAAAATGCCTTACTGGGTTATGATCCAAAGAATAGCCATACATCATTCAAGTGTTTCTCATCCCCCCTCCCATTTCCCCACCCAGCTGACTGAAGCTGGTGTCTCAGGACGACCTTCATACAAATGGAACATCTTTGTTGCATTAGTGTGACAAGTCTTGAAAATATAGCAAAACGGAAAGCAAAGTAGCACAAAGCCCCACTTCTAAAGAAGACAGGAAACAGTAAATTCTAATCTCTGGTGGCTCTTTTTTTTTTTTAATTGATTTTTATCCATTATTTCCTCCAAAGCATCACCCTGGGTCTACCACAGCAATGATCTAAGACTCCTTAAATCTGTCTTGGTAAAACTTGTCATCTAGGAATTAAATGTTCTATATTTTTTAATGAAACATAGTCTGCAGTTGTTGAAGAGTACCAAAAATTGTGTAATGCTTTTATTTGTTGCTATGGAGTCAGATAGATTTGAATGAACACAAAGGTGATATAGACGAGGCAAAAATGAATTTTGCTTATGAATGGCTGTAAATATGAGTGTGTGCATACAAACCTATATTACACTTTCACCTGAAACAACTTCAGATAGATAGTCTTTAAATTGGATTTTTATGGTGTGATTATTTCTTTTTACTTTTCTATAGCTTGCCTGTTCCTTAAGGCACATTTGGTGAATCACCAAATATATATATATAATATCTCCATCCACCTATTCTAGATGAATCAAATTGAATCCTTTGCATTTTGAACTTTATAATGATTTACACATAGAGATTACTCTACCATTTGTTTGAAAACAACAATAAAGAATGTATAATATAAAGTTTGCATAAGGCCATCCATTGAACAGATTTGTCAAGATTTCTAAATAGAAATCATTTCAGTGGAGCAATCAATAGTATGGAATTTAATTTTTTGTGGTACTGGTGATTGAACCTTGGGCCTTACTTAGGTAAGGTAAGTGCTCTCCACTGAACTATATCCCCAACCCTCCTTGGACTTTTTATTTTGAGGCAGGGGATCACTAACTTGTCCGGGCTGACCTTGAACTGTCTCCTTAGCCCAAACAGGATTTGAGTTTGGGATCCTCCTGCCCCAATCTCCACAGTAGCTGGAATGTAAACCGACACTTCCAGACCCAACTTTTATTTAAAATTTAAAACACATTGTTGTAGTCAAACTTGTAGCTGCACAGAAAAGAACCCAATCAAAGCAGCTTGTGGAGGAATGGGTTTATTAGGCTTATGGACTCGAGGGGAGACTCCATCTTGGCAGGGAAAATGATGGCATGAGCAGAGGGGTGGACATCACCTCCACCACAGCACTGCAAACAGTGGCAGGAAGGAGTGCCAAACACTGGCAAGGGGAAGCTGGCTTATAACCCCATAAACCCGCCCCCAACAACACAGCTCCAGGGAGGTTCTAATAACCAAACTGCCATCAACTGGGGATCGAGCATTCAGCACACATTCGTTTGTGGGGGACACCTGGATCACTTAAAGTGGTGTAAATTTTCCAATGGGTACATCCCTGTATAATAAAAGTATAAAAGCAGTCTCAGGGAAGGAGCCATGCCTCCTGGGAGAGTGTTGAGTTGTGGGAAAAAGGAAGAAGCTAGAATATGGTTTTAGCTGTAACTGAAATGTTTTCTTTCTCAAAACCAAGATTGGTGAGACCAGCACGACAAAGGATCAGCATTTGTGAAATCTCAGGGTGCACAGTGGCGTCTCGGAAATCATGTGTAATTTTAAACATTTCCAATGTAACAATATTCTAGTGCTTTGAAGAAGAAAGTTAAAGTTCAGTTTCAGAAAAGTATAATGTCAAAATGGAGGGACAATCCACATCTTCACTGTGTTGCATGTCCTTCGCAGACATCGACGAATGCACTTCTGGGACTCACAACTGTCGAGCAGACCAAGTGTGCGTCAATCTACGAGGCTCCTTCACCTGCCAGTGTCTTCCAGGGTACCAGAAGCGAGGGGAGCAGTGTGTCGGTAAGTCCCACAGTGCAAAACAGAGACTTCCCTGAGTGTCTTTCTCAAAACCAAGCCCTTGGGTTTATTTGGAGAACAATACCTCCTCCATGATTACCAATCCATTTTCCAATGAACAACAAGAATCTTAAAAGCTGTTTTGAAGACAAAAGTGCTGTAGATAAAGTAGGAATATAGGGTCTGAATGGGACCATGAAGGCAAACAAGAAACTAATTGTAAATGGGGAAACATCACAGTGACATATTGGTGACATGGGCTTTGTTCACTGCCACACAGCATCCCAGGGTACCCGTGGCAGATGTCAGGCTGGATCCCACCTCCCCTCTAAGTCATTTGAGGCTGTAGTCAAGTTCCTTAACTGCTCTGTGGATCTTTGGAGGTGGCCCGCCTCAGGAGCTCATGGGTGGCAGAGCTTAGCAGAGCCCGGTCAGGACCTGTGGGAATTGACAGCCTAAAGACTGTGTGGCATGCCTGTGCCCAGTGCTAACCGTGCTAAGCAAAGCACTCAGTGCGGGCTGGAGATATGGCTCAGAGGTTAAGGCACTTGCCTCCAGTGCCTGAGGCCCCCGGTTCAATTCCCCAGGACCCACATAGGCCAGATCCACAAGGTGGTGGCCCTGGTGCGCTCTCTCTCTCTCTCTCTCTCTCTCTCTCTCATCATCATCATCATCATCATCATCATCTATCTCCTGTATCTCTCTGCTTGAAAATGAATAAATAAAATATTTTTAAAAAGCACTCAGTGCTTGATTTGAGGGTCTTAGTGGACAGTTCCCTGGGGCCAGGGCAACATCGGCTCACTCCCTGATCCCCATAGAGTGCCAAGTGCACCATCTGTGCTGTGTGCATTTGAATGAGTGGATGTTTGAGGGGAAAACCAAGCATTCTGGCTCAATCCTAGCTCAGCAGTGGCCATGAACCTCTGTCATTGGCCCTCTCTGCCCATTCTTTTACATACCTAACCTCTCACCACCGAACAATGGAAAGGCGTAGAGAGCGAAGGCTTGGTTACAGGAAGCCAGCATCAACTCAGGCCTGAGGATGTGAGCTGTTGGCATAAGTATGTCCACACTCAGTTCCTTGTGGATCCTGGCCCACTTCTGCCAGCCATGGGCTATGTCCACCTGCTGGAGATGGCATCCAGCCTTGAGGAAGGACCAGGTTTGCAGTCACAGAAGCCATGACAATAACATGGGGGCTAAAAAAGTCCACAGTTGTACAAGGTAGGCCCGTGGCATTAGCCAAGAAAATAAACATTGGAGGTCCCAAAAGGCACAGTAGTGAACTACATCTCACCATGTGTGGACAAAACAGAAAGGAGCACGTGATTCCTGAGAGGTTGGAGACAAACTCGCATCTGATCACGTGTGCCCTGACATCCCCCTCACCCACAAAATTGATTCTGCACGCCTCAGTAGAGCATAAGAGGGCTTCCTTGTTCTGACTTTGTTCGGCTCTCTTGCATCAACACCCTTACCTCCCCAAAGAAAGTCACACTCCAGCTCCACCTCACTGGTTATGTTCCCTGCATTCTGTGCCACACAAGTTTACCAGTTCTTTCCAGTGCCAAGAACACTGTCCCATAGCAAACCTCTATGCCACTATCAAATATCAGCTCCAGCTCATCTCCTCCGAGAAGCCTTCCATGATTAACCCAATACAACTAGTCACCCCTTCCTCAGCAAATCCTCTTTATCATACATTTCCAATCGATTACACTGCCATCATTCTGTACCTATATAATACAAATTTCTAAACATGGGCTGTCAGTTTCTGTATTTAATTTGTCACAAGCTGACCCAAACAGTCCATGGACCACAGTAGTCACAACTCCATAGAGTAGCAAGCATAGTCCTTTGTCAACTTTGCTCCTTTCTGTTGTCTTACCACCCATGGAGTAAAATGCATCATGCCTGCCTTCCACACTAGACAGGCGCAGAGTGTGTGTGCACCTGCTAGCACTGTAAAAGTGCAGGAGAGATCAGTGGTCTGCTGGGTGTCTGCTGGTTGAAAACACATGAAGCGCCCGTCCATCATATATTCCACAGGGCTGATGTGTGCTGGGTGCTGAGCTGGGGGAAAGAACAGACTCTGTAGCATCACAGCTGTAGCTAGTGAGGCCTGCGCCTGCCCATCACCTGAGGCACCAGGGAGTGATCTTACAGTCTGCAGTTTCCAATTATCCACATACTGCCATTGAAAGGCCTGTGGGGCAGTTGCCTGCGTGTAGCATCCAGCAGAGAAACACCCCTTGGCTCTACCTCAAGGGGCGGAGACAAAGGTCTTACCTAGCAAGAGACAGACAAGCAAATACGCAGTAAGGAAGTCTAAAGCAGAATAAGAGGAGAGACAGGACAAAATGAACTTTTATAAGTGACAGAGGTGGCCTCCGGGAGGAGGGGACACCTGAACGAGGGCTAGGTGACCATCCTTATGAGTTTTTTCAGTGAGCTGATAGAATCAAAAATATCTGGCATCTTTTCTGGCTCCCACTTCCTTTCACATGCTCGGGCACTCCTGCTCTAGAGAGGAAGTAACCCTCCCAACAACTCTGCCCTAAGTCACATTCTCATTGAGAAGTGAAAACCATGCTGTTAATGGCCAGATCAGAGATTCAAACTCAGGTTAGCCTGAGGCTGTTTGAGCGCACTGCTGTTAAAACACCAAAGGAACCCTGCACAGTTGCTTTGTTTTCATTGCTGTTTGACCAAAAGTCAAACAGCGTTTCATGGTACACACAAAATTGCTATTTTCCATGGCATATGCCATGCTGGAGTTTTCACAAAGTGTACAGTCATAAATTGATGACATTTTATTATGTTTCTGAGACAGTCCTACTCTGCAAGTTCTCAATTGAGCATTTTATAGTTGGAAATACTTATCAAAGAAGAACGCGGGAGAGAACACTCTGTCAAACCCTATTAAGGGCTTTCTTAAGGGGTCACTTGTTTAGCATCTCTTCCTTCCACAGTGTTCTTTGTTTGACCCTCACAAAAATTCCTCAGTTACAAATTGCAAGCCTTCCTGTAACCTGAGGAAAAAAGCCCATGTTGGATGACTAAGGGACCGTCACCAGACCACGCTCCAAGCTCTGTGACACATCCCTCATTCTGCAGGGCTCTCTTCCGTTGCCTCGTTTCAAATATATTTTTATCTATTTATAAGCAGAGAGATTGAGAGAGATAGAGACTGCAAATGAATTTCATACTCATGTCCACCTTGTGCATATGGCTTTACTTGGGCACTGGGGAATCGAACCCCAGGCTGTTGGGCTTTGCAGGCAAGTGTCTTTTACCACTGAGCCATCTCTCTAGCCCCATCCTAAATTTTAAATAATAATAAAACTGACATTCTCATATATGTGTGAAATAATCCTAGCTACTTTTCTCTTTTTAAGTCTCAGCTTAGTTCATGTACCACTGAGAGGGGCATGCAATCAGGCCTTGTTCTTAATTTCTTACTTAACTGCAGAATGATCAAGAAACTATATTTGAAACCCATATATCCTAATTTTAAGAAGCAAGAGGGAAGAAAAGAGGGAAGGAAGGAAGGAAGGAGAGAGAGGGGAAGATTATTTTTAAAGTGTTTTCTAGATTACTTCTACTGAGAACTTGGTAAGTGAGCAGTGGTTTTTGTCTGTGCCCAATCCCAGATATAGATGAATGCACCGTGCCTCCTTATTGCCACCAAAGATGCGTGAACACACCAGGCTCCTTTTACTGCCAGTGCAGTCCCGGGTTTCAGTTGGCAGCAAACAACTACACCTGTGTAGGTAAGGCTTTTGGGAGCTTCCATCCCAACTGACTGACTGACTTCTGTCTTCAAGAAAAAGAAAAATGTGCTTTGGTGCCGTTGTTGCAGTCATCTGCCTACTGCTGCACAGAGAACCTGGCCAAAAGGCAACTTGTGGGAGGAAGGGGTTTATTCTGGTTTACAGGCTCAAGTGGAAACCCCATGATGGCAGGGAAAATGATGGCATGAGCAGAGCGTGGATATCACCTCCTGGCCAACATCAGGTGGACAGCAGCAACAGGAGAGTGTGCCAAACACTGGCAAGGGGAACCTGGCTGTGACACCCATAAGCCTACCCCCAACAGCAAATCTCCAACTAGGTTCCAATTCCAAAATTGCCATCAGCTGGGGATCAAGCAATGAGAACACCTAAGTTTATAGAGGACACCTGAATCAAACCACCACATTCCACCCCTGGCCCCAACAAACTGATAAACATACATGATGTAAAATGAAATGCATTCAGTCCTCCTTTAAAAAGTCTCCATCATTTTTATTAATCCCAATGCTGTTCAAGAATTCCCATAATTCAAGGTCTTTTAA
This sequence comes from Zapus hudsonius, assembly GCA_004024765.1. NCBI lineage: Eukaryota > Metazoa > Chordata > Mammalia > Rodentia > Dipodidae > Zapus > Zapus hudsonius. The sequence continues at coordinate 18,634 of PVHP010012281.1, forward strand.
CTGAGCCACAATACAAACAAACAAACATAATGACACACAATAAATATTCACACTGCAAAAGATGGCATTGGGCATTGGGCATAGCAAAGCGATATTAAACTAATATAAAATTTAAAACAAACAGGGCAAATATGGAAGTCTAACTTCAAGTCTGATAATTCTAACCAGTGATGGATCTTTGGAATTCCAATTCTGCCCCTCCAGCTAGGCTATTCACAGTCCCGGAAAACTTCATCCAGTGCCAGCAGCTCTCCTTGGCAGCATCCCATAGTCCTGGCATTTTTCACTGGGTCTCCACTGCAACCCACAATTCATCCTCATGGCTCCATCAAGCCATCACACAAGTAATCCAACAAGCCTGCTCCACACTGCCCATGGCCATTTCCAAAAAACAAGACCATGTTGCAAATCCAATGACCCTCCCTTATTGCATTTGTTATACTCCATAGTACCAAGTGGACTGCCAATTTATTAATCCAGGGCAGAATAAAGCCATCTTTGAAGAACAGCACATTCCTTCAACCTCAAAAGAATCCGCATTCTTCCTGCTGTTCCAGTGGAGATCACCTGGCCCAATCTCAATGGTTGTCTTCTCTCAAACAATTGCAGCTGAACAGGCAACAGTTTTGGCCCAAAGATTTCATTTCTTTCTGTCCCATCTCCATCTGCTCACACCAGTCCATTTCCTGCACAAGTTTGCAGGACACATACAGGCAGAATGCAGCAAGCCTTTCACACAAACTGCTTTGAGATTAGTCTCGAAAAACTTCCTCTCATGCTCCTAAGACAAACCTCACAGTCCATAGTTCTTACTACATTCATGTCTTTCCAACCAGCATCCATCAAGGTGTACTTATAGCACTCACTACAAGATGAGGTTTCAAATCCATCCACATTCCTCCTGCAAATCAGTTCCAAAAGACCAAAAGCCACACAGTCAGATTTCATCCAACAATGACTCCATTCCTTGGTTCCACCCCCAACAACACATCTCCAACTAGGTTCCAATTCCAAAATTGCCATCAGCTGGGGATCAAGCAATCAGAACACCTAACTTTATGAGGGACACCTGAATCAAACCACACAGTCATTGTGTAGTATTTCCAATTTTGTATATTCACGAGAGGACTGGTTTTCATCAGCTTCCCTTCAGTAGTCATAAAGATGAAAAGACAATAGCCAATCTGTTTCTTAAAACACATCAAGATGTGATGGACAACCTTATGTTTCCCCTTAGTTTGAGTTTCCTCTGTGGGTGTATTGAAAAGCAGTTATTAACTCGAAATCAATGGGTATGCACACACCAATTAGTCAACAGTATGTGACATAAATGCTTAAGGTGCCAAAGAGGTTACTGGAAGTTCAAGTACATAAACTCTCCACTGAAAGCCTCTGATCTTTGCATGCTTCTTTCCTTTTAGAATGCAATGTCACGGCACACAATTATGAGATCTGCATAACATGGAAAGAATCTAGCATGGAGGGGGGCAGCTTTTTCACAGTATTTTCAGTTCCTGAGAGCACTGCAAAACTTTGTATGGGTCTCAAAGGCTTATGTTATAATTGTAATGGAATTTAACAGAAACCATTTAAAAAGTAATAAATAGCACAGATAAATCTTCACCACAGCATGCTGAGAGACTGTATCAATGTAAGTGTCATAACAATTATTTATAGGCTTGGCATTTCAAATCTGAACAACAAAAGAAAATATACACTGGAATGTATATTTATTAGGAGCATGAAATTCTTCTGGGAAGATTTATCAAACATCAAACTAACTACCATTCCTAGAAAAAAATATATGTTCTGGAACTTCTAAAAGAAGTATATGACAGACCTTTGAAGTGAATCCAACAAATATGAAACTCAGTGGATTTTTTCCAATGAGCTTCTGCAAGGGAAAGAATTCAGCTAGGGAATTACTCATTTATCATAAAATGATAATAGGTACACAAGAACAAGCAAAATGCTTAAAGACATACATGCATATAGGTATACTTGAGACCTTTCTTTGCAGATATCAACGAATGTGATGCCAGCAACCAGTGTGCTCAGCAATGCTACAACATTCTTGGCTCCTTCATTTGTCAGTGTAACCAAGGATATGAGCTGAGCAGCGACAGGCTGAATTGTGAAGGTAAAATATTTCCAATGCATGTGTGGTAAGAATTGATTTTTGTGACTGGGATTGCTTGATGGAAATGAAAATTTTCACTCCCACAGGGGTGGGACTTTAAGGTCAAAGTTCCAATGATCCCATGAATCTGTTCCTGGGTGGGTCTGCAGAGCCCAAAGTAAAACGGGAACCACAGCCCACTCGCTTGTCTGCTTAGCTGGTACAGTTAGGCCCAGGGTTCACCACGCTGTCAACGATGATTCAGTGAGACCAGCAGTATAGAAACATCTGAGCTGTGAAATCGGAGAGAAATGAGCCAATGCCATTAGAATTGGCCCTCAAGTTTCAGGTTTCACTTTACAGTTTCAATGGTGTTTATTTTACTTTTTTCAGCTCATCTAAATATATATATTTACACATATAATATATAGATATATAATACCAAAGCAGTGACAGGCAAACTTTTCAGCTTGTGTCCTTGCTCTTGTCGGATTCTGTAGACATTGATGAATGCAGAACTTCCAGCTACCTGTGTCAATATCAGTGTGTCAATGAACCTGGGAAGTTCTCCTGCATGTGCCCCCAGGGATACCAAGTGGTGAGAAGTAGAACATGTCAGGGTAAGTGTGTTGTTTGCATACGGGGGAAGTGTTGGGCCATATCCAAGGAGAACATGGAGGAAACTATAGCATTTTCTAGCATAGACTTTCATTTTTCCTACCCCGAATGTTCACTTTGAGCTCTTGCCCTATTCATAAGATACATATCTCATACAGGTGAGATTCAATCTTAACCTTGACTGTCTTCAAAATTTAAAGTAAGTTTTTCTTTCAGAAAATAAAAGCTTTTAAAATAAAATGTGAATATTCCTGCTAAATGGTTGATCTCTATGAGATTATATATTTCAATCATCTACCAAAATATTCAACTATTAATATGCTTTATAATGAGTTTAGAGCCCAAGCTTACTGTGTGGGTTAGACATAACATAAGCTTGTCTTGAGTCTCTAAAATAGCAAAAATATAAGTTATTTAGATTGATGGAAGATGAGATAGGGTCTCACTATATATATATATATATATATAGCACAGGCTGCTTGAATTTGCAGTTCTCCTACCTCTGCCTCCCAAGTGCTGGAATCATAGGAATGGGTCATCACTCTCAGCCAACTCACAGAGTATTTTAGTTGCTGAGAAAAAGACTTCATCTTAATGTATATTAAAATATGCTTGAACTGCTCAGAAAACAAGTATTGACCCAATAATAGCTTGTGACAGGCCCAATTATAAAACAAATACTCATATGGTCGTGATACCTGCACACAGACAGAAGAGGCAGCCCTCTACAATGATATGATTCGGAATCTCCCAGGGAGACTGGAAAATGTACACCTTCTTCTCTCCACCTCCAGTGCTACGTGGAGTTGCGATATTCTTCAACATGAGAAAGTCTATCAGATAAAGCCAAAAATCCAGATAATCTCTGAAAAGCTAGTATAAACACATTTATGCAAAACAGTGAAAAGGAGAAAAAATAGTGACAACACTAGGGAACGAAAAAAATCTACTTAAATCAAACCCAACTACATTCTAGCTAGATAATCTTCAATAAACCATCAGGCTTCTCTAAGACTCAGCCTTCCCTTTTGGAAAAGGTGAGTGTGAGGATTAAACAAATAGCATGTACAAATAATTTGTAAACGAGAAAGCCTGCACAGTTGCAAACACAATCGTGATGTGTTTTATGAAATTTACTTCACAATATAAATGATTAAAAGTAAATCTTTCCTAGAGAGTCCTTTTAACTTGGAGTTAGAATGAGCACACAAAAAGACAAGAGAGATCTTGGTCCAGAGCATGGTTTCACGGGGGACATCCGTGACCTGAGATCTTACAATGTGCACCCAGACTCCAGCTGCTAGGTGTAAGCACAAACAGAATGACACCCGTTGCACTGTGAACACCTTGATAACCTTTTCCAGGTTATTAGAGATTCTACAAATGTTAATTGTGGAAAAACATTGCAACGGTCTCACTAAGCCCCGATTGAGATTCTTTTTTAAATGAATATTACACGCAGGAAAATGTTAGTCTGTAGGATATTTTAACCAGTTTCCTTGGAAGCCTTCAAACAAATATCTGTGCATTTCTGATCCCAAATGGATTTGATGATCAGCAAAAATAGATTCAAATTAAAACTGTAGGATCTTGTTTGCCTGCTCTCCAGTCGGAAATACTTATATTGTTGGAGTTAAAGGGAGAAAATGAACAGTATTGCAGGTGGGCGTTCATGAATGTTATGTTGGAGATATACAGCTTCAATTCTGGTTATACCAAAACAGATTTTTTTGTGGAAAAATACTTACATTTCTTCACACTTGAAGCAATTGCTTCCCTCCAGTGAAACCATCCATCCCAAGCACCATCCACAACAGTAGAGTAAATCCAGCAGGTTTAGAGGCTTATTTGTGGGATGAAGTAATTGTTCTCATTTTCATAGACATGCAGAAGTGAAAATTCTGTATAGGTGATGTGTGTATTTAGAAATTCTGTATTTAAAGGGGTGAATATACTTACAGACATGCACACACTTATACACACATCAAATATTTTGACACTGTCACAACTTTTCAGATTATGCTTAGTTCCAAAATACTAAAAGTAAGAGATTAAGTTATAACATATGTTTCCAGTTGGCTATGGTTGGACTCCATATTACCAACCAGTCTTAGCTTTCCCCACAGCTGAACACTGCTTTATTTTTCAAAAAGGTGAAAAGATGGAAATAGCTAGTCATTTGTGATTTCTGAGGAAACTAGGTTTCCTATTTTTTTTTAATTTTATTGTCCATAATGAATTACAATATTTAGTGGGCAAACAATGAGTTGTTATCCCCAATTCCCTGCTGCCCCCCCCAAACTTCTGGATAACCTCCTCCACGGGTCGTCTGTATCAGTCCTTGTGACAGGGGGCCATGGATAGCCTAGTATTCAGCCAGGTTCTCCTGGCCCTAGTATGTTGTTACTGAGGGGTGCCATGCCTCTGGATAGTCTCCTCCACCATGGCTCTCACAATCTTTCTGCCCCCTCTTCCGCTCAGTTCCCTGAGTCGTGGTGGGTGAGTATTGAGGCTGCTTTGGTGTTGTGAGCTTAGGGGTTTTTGTGTCAAAGAATCGTTGGTTTCTGTCTCACTGGCTTATCCTGTGTTGATTTAATGGCTGTGGCTGTGGGTCCCTTGTTCATCCTGTCATTCTCTGCGGGGTTCCTATTTTCAGCCATCATCAGTTCAAGAAGTTTTAAGTGTCTTATAACTTTGTATAACTGACTCTTGGAAACTAGTTTCCTCCTTGATTCTGGATAACTTTAGTCAGTTAGCAACTAAAAGAATTTTTTTCTCTAAAGACAAGACATGAAATTATTCTTATTCGAGTACCTTTCAATGTGAACATCTCATCACTAACTATATGAACTGGCAACTTAGCCTTCATATGTTTTTCCTCCATATCCAATGAAAATATCTTCCTCAACTATCTCCCAAAAGTTTGCTTGGGTAGCAACTTAATATTTATCAAAGCTAGGTGTCCCAGTCCGTCTATACTAAGTACTGGAAGGATTATGAGGTGAATGATCTTACAAGGAGCTTACAAGCTAATAGGGATAAAATTAATGTACAGATTTTTTAAATGTAAAGCGTGAAGAAATAAAGGCCCTAAAGGGGGAACACCAGGCATGAGAATTCAAGAGATGATAATCCCAGCACCCAAACCATAGCTGGTTTGAAGCAACAAGGGCTCAGTACGTTTCTTATGGAGTGGGTAAATTAAAGAATGACAATGCCCAATTGTGGGAAAGGCATGATTCCTAAAAGCCTCATATCATATATAATACAACCACTATGCAACTGCAAAGAGAGATGACAGATGGGGACCTGGGGACTAACTGAATTATTGCTATTGATATAAAGTATAGCTTGCCAGTAAGACTCCTCTTGCTAATGCTCTCTGGGGTGTCTACCAACCTAATCTAAGCTCAGCCCCTGTCCTGGCTACCCACAGCCCTCCTGCGCAGGACACTGGCCCCTCTGGCTTCATTGGCATTGCCTTTTCCTGGTTCGCTGACTGACTAGCAGTCCCTTCTTCCTTCTTCTGTTCTGCTTTGCAAGCTCCCCTCCAGAGCATCATTCATCCCTGGCACGCTCCTGCTTACTAAATCTATCTTTCTGGAGGTTTTCTCTCTCCCAGGCTCTGAGACAGCTGAAAAGCTGCCCTCCATGCTTCTTTCTCTTCCTGGAAAGCCTTTCCCACTTCAGGCATGAAAACTTCATCTAACCACCCGTGAAGGCCAAGTTTAGATGCCTCCTTTTTCCTTCAGCCCACCCTAATCCTGCCACAGAATTAATGAAGTGTACTTCCAGGAGACCTTGCAGTGTGTTTACCATGCTCTGGTTTAATTGCATTTTACTTTGTAAGTAATTGCTGCTCTATCTATATTCTCAACTAGGTCTCTTTCTCGTTTGGGTCAAGGAATGATAATGTTTTAATTGGTATTTTGTTTTGCTAATTTACGTATAAGCAGGATCAGTCCTTAGAATTTGGCTTAGACATCAACAGGTGAATTGGTGCATGATGAAATATCATGAAATGTCTTATATTAACCTTTACAGAATGGCTCAGGTACATCTTTCCTGATTTCAGTGCAGTAAACTCAGATCCACCAAGTCTAGTGCCTAAAATCAAAGTGAACAAGCGAGACATGGTGGTACACAGGAAGGTTGAGTTCAAGGGCAATTTGAGCTGTATAGCAAGACTCTATTCCCCCAAAACAAAATAAATAATAAATAAATAAAAACAACACAGTTCAGATTCCCCCACACATCCTTCCTTGCAAACAAAAATCTGCCACTTATCCCATCTTGTTACGTCAGTAAACTTACATCCATGAACCATGTGACTCTGCAGATATAAATGAATGTGAGACGACCAATGAGTGCCGGGAGGATGAAATGTGCTGGAATTATCACGGCGGCTTCCGTTGCTACCCTCGAAATCCTTGCCAAGACCCCTACATTCTGACATCGGAGAAGTAAGACACAGCAGAATTTAGGAAACAAAGAATTTTCTAGTCTTCTCAAGCCCAACTGTGAATAACGTGTTTGTCTCCGCAGCCGATGTGTTTGCCCCGTGTCAAATGCTCTGTGCCGAGAACTTCCACAGTCCGTAGTCCACAAGTACATGAGCATCCGCTCTGACAGGTCCGTGCCTTCTGACATCTTCCAGATCCAGGCCACCACCATTTATGCCAACACCATTAACACCTTTCGGATTAAATCTGGAAATGAAAATGGAGAGTTCTACCTACGAGTAAGTGTCCTGAGGGCAGCAATATCGGGCAGGAAAGGTTTGCTTGGAAAGAAAACTAAAATTTAGAGCTTTATATATTGTAGAAAGCTTTCTAGGGAGTATTATTTTATTTGGTCCTCCAGGTAACACTGTCAGGTAGATGTTAATATTGATCCCCATTTTTAAAGATAAGGATGACTCAGAGATATTAAGTACCCAAATTCTAAGCTGTAGCCCAAAAGAGTTATGTGTACTGCTGACATAAACACACACATGCACACATCGCATGTGAGAACACACACACACATGCAGACAAATAGATAGCACAAGTGATGTTTAATTGTACATAAAATATCCATGAGGGCTTTTCAAAGTTCATGAATTTCTCCATGTATTTGGAAGACAGTGCACTACAGTTACAATCTGTCAGTCTTGGAGAAATGACCCACTGCCTTGCACAGTGTGTGTCAGTAAGTAGCTGAAGCCTTTGTATAAACTTTGGGCAGTGTAGACTCACCTGTGTTTTGTCCCCACTTTCCATTGCTAGGGGAAATGCCACTTCTCTTTCTGCAGTCTCCTAGGTTGTCTTTGGTTTCTATGTCTCAGCCTCTCCTTTAAACTGTTCTCATCACCTGCCAACTCCTCCAGTGTTCCAGATAGATCTCCCAACTCTAGGGCCTCAGGCTTCCAGTCTCGGCTACAAAATCCTAACCAGTTCATTTTATATTAAAATTTTGATACATTTGTATATGACTCACTCCACCAAGCAGTGTGTTGGACTTTGCTAACTGTTTTACATTAACTATTGATATTCACCCAATTAGACTTTTCTTAAAACTCCTTTGGGAATGCTTCATTTTTAATCAGACTTTGAAGTCAGTATTTCATTTTGAGAATATAAAAGTAAATTTGGAAATTCACAGTTGTGGTAAAGTGCTGATCTTTCTTGTGTATTAGTTTGATTCTTTCCTAATATGAAGGCTACAGGTCTTTGCCACTTGCTGTTTTAAACTTGAGATACACTAGGAGTGTGTCAGAAGCTTCCTCTGAAATGAGTTCTGCACAGTCCAGATACCAGTTAGACAGATCAAACAGATGACCTCATCAGTAATTGCATGGTATTAACATAGGCTCATCTCCAAACCTTCCTTAAAAATAACTTCCTATTTTGAACTTTTAGCCAGAACTCAAGAAAATAAAATTTCCTAGCCTAATCATTAATCAGTTTGATAAAGTCTCAACACCTTATTTTCTTTGCTGTAATCATGGCACTATGAAGTTTATTTTTTAATTATATCTGCATTTATTGACTTGACTTTTCAATCATAAGTAATTTTTCTCAAGTAAAATCAGTTCCTTGTGAAAGGTATAAGACATTGCCAATTTTAGTCATAGTAGTGTTAATTTTTTTTTAATTCAAAAAGTCAAAACCAAAAAAAAAAGTCAAAACCAGGTATGGTGCCGGCACTTGGGAGGCAGAGGATTGTGAGTGTGAGGCCAGGCTGGACTGCAGAATGAATTGAATGCCAGCCTGAAGTCCAGAGATAAAACCTGTCTTAAGTAATAATTTAAAACAATAACACTAGATGCTATAAAATTATTTATTACATAATTGCAAAAGTGCTTGTATCAAATCCTATTAGATTGCTACTTATAGACAGTATTGAAAGCATAAAAGCCTTAATTAAACACCTACAATGTTCTCAGCTTCGTGCTACATGCTGTGAAAAACCAAAATAACATGCAGACAGTTCCCCATACAGCAAAAGTGAACATCTGTGGAAATAAAGAAGGCCAATTCAATGTTTTATTCAGTGGTCCAGAGATATAAAAAAATAGTTTAAAGAGATTTCTTGATAATTACAATTATTGACCTGATCTTGAAGGTTATGTGAGATATAGAATTTAATTTATATTTCTTTTGGGGAAAACTCAGAAAACCTCTAGAAAGGCGGGGGGGGCATACATTAAAGAAGTCATAAACAAAATTAAAAGTAGAATACACCTGCTCCTCCCCTCAACTATCAGTGTGGCTTTGCTGAGCCTTAATTTTACCCACGGCCCTGTCACTGCCTAGCACAGTATTTACTTGGCTTTGTCATCACAATGAGAAGGGAGACAGTTCACTTTATATCTGGCACATCACTTGTGTCCAAAAGCATTTGTAAAAGAATTAATGTATTTATTCAGCACCTTCAAGGCATTCCCATTGCTGTTACCTACACTCGTTCCTTTAGTGGGTCTTCAGTGAGCTTTCTTCCTTCACCATGTCCTCACTTCTGCTCTATGAACCGCTGTGTCACCACCACGCCCTCAGTCCATCCAGCAACCCCACACCAAATCTGTCATCCTTATTTACCCAGTGTGTAAGCGCAGACTGAACTCAGTCTCCAGTTTCCAACCGATCCTCAATGTTTCTTATGTCTTCATTCCATTTTCTTCGGTCTCTGATCTCAAATATCCCCGTGTTTGTTGAGTCCTTCAATCCTGCACTTTCAGTAATGACCTTTCCTTCTCTAAAACCACTGACACCACCAGGCATATGAGTTACCTGAACTTCCCCTTCCACCCTACTACAGACTTTTGTCTCTGTCCTCTGTCTCACTGCCCAAGACATTTCCTATCTGGTCCTCATGAGCGACCTGGCACCCGTACTCCTCATTCCCTCTCTTCTGAACACTCTGCCCCTCTACTTCCATAGTTTCAATGTGATTCTTCCTCTAGATTTCATCCATAGTCTGCTATGTTCTTTGAATCCATCCATAATCTCTGCTCCTTCACATCCTGGTCACTTCTCTGCCTTCCATTTCCACCACCTTCCTGAAGTTGTTGCAGAAAAAAACCACAAATGGACACTTTTCAATTCCAAGATTTCTCTACCCACTTACGTTCTCTCCACTGAAGATCTACATCTTCCCAGCTTCTTTCATTGATTTCAATGTCATCTTCTCCCAGACTCCAACCTTACCACAAATACAAACTCCCTCTACGTTTACATCCCTGTGTCCTACGACATCTCTCTCCTTGCACCTGAACGTGTTTGCGCTCACACTGTGCACCCCATGGTGTTAAACATGTTGTCAGCATCTGTTGAAGCGAACTAGCTACCTGTCTCCTTAGCTACTAGAACATAAACACATGCACAATGTTAAGACAATAGCACATGGCAACTTTGCTTACCAGTTCAAAGATTTTATCAGATGCTCATATAAACTCTTTAGAAAGGCCAAGAATTTATAATCCAAGGGTAGAAAATGTTAACATTGAAAAAAATGTAAAATGTTAACAGATGTCACTTACAATGGGAAAAAAATAGAAAACTCTTTGAAAAGCAATCCAATAAACTCTGCATGTAACCGCTATCATTCGATAGAGGATTAGACTCAAGAAGGGCCAAGTCATTGCTCCTTTATCTCCACTTCCCTTTTTATAGGAGGTACAATAACAAATAACACAAACTCCAACCCATGACGGATTATTCTCTCCGCCCTTCTCTTCTCTTGATTTTAGCAAACAAGCCCTGTCAGTGCAATGCTTGTGCTCGTCAAGTCGCTCTCGGGACCCAGAGAGTACATCGTGGACCTGGAGATGCTGACGGTCAACAGCATAGGGACCTTCCGCACAAGCTCAGTGTTGAGGCTGACCATCATCGTGGGCCCGTTTTCATTTTAGCTTTTAATAAGAGTCTAGCACGGGCATTTAAATCAGCCAAAGAATCTTGTTACTTTAAAGCACTATTTTATTTATAGATATTCTAGTACATCTACATCTATATTCAATACACTCACCCTAATTCAAACAATTACACTATGGTATAAAGTGGGCATTTAGTCTGTAAAGATTCAAAGTTTATCTTTATTACTGTGTGTAAATTAGACATTGACCTACCAGTGTCTTCAAGAGAGCTAAGCACATATATATGTGTATATATATATATGTGTGTGTGTGTGTGTGTGTGTATATATATATATACATACCTATATATATATAAATCCGGTGAAATTTCTAGATTCTTTCCTGTAAAAATGGGACCAAGCAATGCTGCTCTTCTACACGATAGGGACACATCCAGCCACACCACCTCCTTGCAAGGAGGCGGCCATCTTAACATTGAATTGCATGGAAGGGCAACAGTGAGGTTTTTTAATTGCTTTGTAAGAAAATGGAAAAAGTCAATAAAGATATATTTCTTTAGAAAATGAACTTCTGCTATATTTGTCCTGCTCTTTATTTTTATGATCAGTGTGCAGATGGTTGTTTACACATAGCAATTCAGCATGACTGTACAATATGCTGGTCTGTGATATTTTAATGTTTGTCTTTTCTTGTAAGTATTAAAATAATCAGCAAAATTTCCCCCAAATTTCCCAAAATGAATCAGATACCTCCTGGAAAATTACTCTTCTCACCTGTCTACACAATTACCTACAGTCACATTAAATGAAAGATCAGCATAGGTTGGGTTGGTGGTGCACACCTTTAATCCCAGCACTTGGGAGGCAGAGGTAGGAGGATCTCTATGAGTCTGAGGCCACCCTGAGACTATATAGTCAATTCCAGGTCAGCCTGGGATAGAGCAAGACCCTACCTCAAAAATAAGTAAATAAATAAATTTTAAAAGATTGGCATAAATCTTCACATTGTGTAAATAATGCACTGATGTTTCTACATGTGGACACAGTGTACATATGGCCACAACCAGAAGGAAGAATAATAACATTAGAAAAATACCTAAGACCATCTTCTAAGACTTTTAAAGGTGGTATATTGTCTACACCTCTCCAGGGGATTATAGAAGTTAACAGGCATCTCTGAGATATTTATGTTCAAACTCTGGCCCTCCTGTCCCACCTTAGATATTATATATATTATATATATAATATATACTATATATAGAAGATATATATATATATCTTCTAGAGCTATAGAAGCCATTGTTACCAAAATATGACTGTCCTTTTATCCCAAATCATGGTTATGTTCACAACCTATAGACAGATGGAAAGAGTCAATAAGCTGAAACTCCACAGACACGAGTCCTTTATTATTCATTGTAATAAAATACACATCACATGAAAGTCACCATTTTAGCATGCACAGTTTTAAAGTGTACAGTCCGGTGTCACAGAGCACACTCACAAACTTGCACAACTGTTAACCATTTCTAGTTCCGGAAAATTTTCTTCACTGAAACAATCATGAGCCCCTTATCCATTCCTGACAGTCACTCCTGGTCTCGCCAGTCACAAGCCATGCGAGAGACACCACTGATCTAATTGCTGTCTCTGTGTTTGCCGGTTCTGGACATTATATAGGAACAGGAACATACATGTGGGCTTTGTGTGTGACTTCCACTTGGCCTGATGTCTCGGGGTCCATTGATGCTGTGCTATCAGTACTTTATCTCTTTCATGATGAATAATGTTCCCTTACATTGATTCAGCTCATTTTATTTTTTCCTCTCTTGCTGTTTTATCATTATGGGTGTCAAAAAGAAACTGATTCCTATTCACTCATCTCACAGCCTAAATTCACCCAGTCTTAGGGTGTTTTTGTTTTGTTTTGTTTTGTTTAAAAGAAATATCAAGTAGATTTTTCTTTCATTACGGGAACAAAGCCTTGGGAAGAACTTTGAGCAGCTAACACATGAGTTCCTTTGTAGATACAACCATCCTCAGTAAACATTGAAACCTGTGTGGTTTTTTGCTATAACTTGAAATTCAAAATAATGATGACTGGAAATGAAGCAAAGCAGTGAGACAAAGCCCTTCTTTATTCCAAGATTCCACCTGGTTCCCTCCTCCCTGGAAAACCACTGATCTGAGCCAGTGCCCATGGACAGGACTCAGATCCATTCATTGTCAGCCTCAGTATCATCCTCTGTTCTTGGAGCAAACACTCACCAGTATAGAGAAATACTGTGGTAATCACAACCTTGAATATTCTAGAACCATTCTAACCTAAACAGATAAAAGACCAGAGCAAGTCCCTCAGCCTCAGTGTCTCAGTTCCTTCACTTATGAAATGGGGAATCAGGAATCTGCTTTTGCTGCTTTAAAGCTGTTCAATCCTCACTTCAGGGCTACAGTGAAAGTTCCACTGCCCACTCCGAGCTCATCGGAATACGCCTTGCCCACCCCAAAGCAGATCCTCACAATGTGCCTTCATTATCTGAGGACATGAGGAAAAATCCCATTCAGCCCTTTTTTAAATTTTATTTTATTATCCATAATTAGATACACTTAATAAGGGAATAATGTGTTGATGTCTCCAGTTTCCCTCTTTCCCTCTTCCTTGTCCCCGGTCAGTTGGATATCCTCCTCCATGGGCAGTCTGGATGGGGGTTGTGAACAGCCTAGGAGCCAACCCGATTCCGCCCCCCTTTGCATGTTGTCACAGAGGTGGGCAATGTCTCTGGATATTCTCCCCCACCATGTCTCTTACAATCTTTCCACCCCCTCTTCTGCTCAGTTCCCTGGGTCATGGTGGGTGAGTATTAAAGCTGCTTTGTTGTTGAGGCCTTAGGGGCCTCTGTGCTTCTGCTTGAGGTTGTATTTAAAATCGTTGGTATCTGTTTCGCTGGTTCATCCTGGGTTGACTGACTGGCTGTGGTTATAGGTCTCTTGCTTATCCCATCACTGCCTGCGGGGTTCCATGTGGCTCCTCCATGGTAGGTCTGGGGTGGTACATCTCTTGCCAGGAAGACAGCTATCAGCCTGTGGCTCAATGGTAGGGTTGGAAGAGCCACAGCTCTCTCTGCTTTCTGAAAAATACAAACAGAATCTCCATCGGAGAGTTAGCTCAGTATAGGTTAATTGAGATACACTTTCCTGAGTTGGCTAGATTCTATTGTTGGTAGCTTTTTGTAAATCACTTGTAAAGTGAGTTTCTCTTTGGGGTCCTAAGATTTGGTTCCCTATGTAATTTACCCTGAAATCCCAATTCCAGTCAAGGACTCCCCTTCACTGAGTGGATTTCTTGGCCGAATTGTCATCTGTTGATTGCCTCCCCCAGGTTTTGGCACCTCTATTGCACAAGTGCTTTTTTCGTGGTTCACTGTTCTCTCCCAGTAGGCAGTGTGTTCAGCCTACTCATGGTGGCCGACTGCGTTTCATGTCAGTGGACTTGGGTTTGTTCCAGTTGTCGTTGGCCAGTTTCCCCTAGAAGTTTATGCAGCGCCTTCCAGCTCTGCACTAACTACCATCTGGGGGCTGATTGCCATTCTGGACCTCATAGGGTCTCTCGGTGCTGATAGATGGCTTTCTGTGGTTCTTCAGCAACAGGATCACCTCAGGCCTGGGGTTGGTAATCAAGAGCTTTGACAGAATCCTGTCATGTATTGGGGACCTCCTGGGTGACTTTGGTCAACATCTCAGTGAAAGAAGGATTCTGTGGCTGGGACCAGGAGCTGCCAGACTGATCGGTTTTTCCCAGACTTAGACACTCTCCCCTTTCATTCTAGGCCCTCTTGCTGGATGATGCCCACTCCATTCTCATTAGTGGCCATTGTGCACGTGAGGATTTTATAGTTATGAACCAGTTTTGGTTCACCTTCATGTTTAAGACATCCCCTTCCCCCAAAAAATAGATAGCACAAGTGGTATTAAATCATTACTTCTACTTCTCTTCCCCAAACTCTCAATTCTGGCTGGTTTGCTTAGAGTTTACCGTTATCCTGGTTAGGAGCCGCCTATGAGAGATAATATGCGGCGTTCAACTCTCTGTTCTTTTGAGTGTTCGCTTAGTAAGATCTACTCAAAGTCAGACCATTTGTTTCTGAATTTCGATATGTCATTTTTCCTTTCAGCTGAGTAAAATTCCATCGTGTAAATATAAATATACCACAGTTTCACTGTCCATTCCTCCATGGATGGGCATTTGGGTTGATTCCAATTCTTGGCTATTATGAATTGAGCTGCTATAAATATAGTTGTACAAATGTTTCTGCATGGAGATGTGACATCTTGTGGGTAGATGCCTAGTAGAGGGATAGCTGGGTCCATTGGTAGTTCTATGTCCATTCTGTCTAGGAGTCTCCACACTGCTTTCCATAGCAGTTGAACGAGTTTGAAATCCCACCAGCAGTGAATGAGGGTTTCTTTTACCCCACATACTCGCCAGCAATGATTGTTGTTGGTTTTCTTTATGATTGCCGTTCTAACTGGAGTAAGGTGGTATCTCGTTGTGGTTTTGATTTGCATTTCCCTGATACTTAAGGATGCTGAGCACTTTCTTAGATGAGAAAAGGCCATTTGTGCTTCCTCCTCTGTGAATTCTCTGTTGAGATCAGTGCCCCATTTTGTGAGGGGGCTGTTTGAGATTTTTATTATGTGTTTTTTTGAGTTCTCTGTAAGATCTGGAGATTAAGCCTTTGTCTGAGTTATAGCTGGAAAAAATCGTCTCCCAGTTTTATGGGGGCCTATTGGCTCTGAGTATGGTATGTTTGTCTGTACAGAAGCTTTTGAGCCTGATCAGGTCCCATTGGTTAAGTGATTGTTGCACTTCCTGGGCTATTGGAGATTTGCTCAGGAAGTTGTTCCCTACTCTTACCTCATGTAGGGTTCCTCCAACTTTTTCTTCCAGGGTGTTCAGGGTTACAGGATTTATATTGAGGTCTCTGATCCATTTGGAGTTGACTTTTGTGCATGGTGAAAGGAGTGGGTCTAATTTCATTTTTTTACACGTGTTTATCCAAGTCTTCCAGCACCATTTGTTGAAGATGCTATCTTTGGCCCAGCGTATATTGTTGGCCCCCTTATCAAAGACCAAATAACTGAAGTTACTTCCATTTAAAGCTGGGTCTTCAATTCTGTTCCATTGATCTGTCTGTCTGTTTTTATGGCAGTACCATGCTGTTTTAGTTACTATGGCTTTGTAGTATGTTTTGAAGTCAGTCCTTTAAAAAAAAATTTAGTGCAAAATACATTTTAAGTATTTGATTCTAAATAGTGTCATTGTTCATTTCCCCTGCTACTAATTGAAATATGGTCACTCTGTTAAACTGAAAAGTCATTTTACTTTATCCATAGAGAAAAGGCCAGCCATGCCTGTCACACTGCAACACACTTCCAGGGCAATGCCTTTGGGCTCCCTTGGTGATCATTCACCATCCTAATGCCCATGGCCTGGGATCAGGCCTTAACGCTTCCTGACTGAAAGGCATGGTTTTCTGATAGTGGTGAAGAAAAGGCTCTTGGTGGTTAAGTCCCCTCAAGAGAGGGTAACTTTCTGTGCTGACAAATCCTTACTCCGAGTAGTCTACAACTTACCATTCCCACTCCCAATTCTCTATTACACACTCTCCTTTTTAAGTAATTACAGAATTCAAGATACACCCTTCAAATCCTCTTGTTTTGAAGTCTCACTCAAGGTCACAGTGTGTTGAGCAAGAGCACTGTACCCACAATGAAGGTTATTATCCAGAGGGTTTTATCTGGGGGGGGAGGGGGTAAACTCCAAATCCCAACACCAGCAGCAGTCTCTTTCTTCCTGAGCTCCTTCCTACAAGTGTAACTAACAAAGCTCCAGGCAAGCTTTGTTAGTTACAAGACCAGTTGTTACTGTTACGTGTGGTCAGGCTGGAGACAAACTGTGACTTATTCTCTGAACTTGCAGCTAATTTGTTCTCCTTAACAGAGCAATAGACGTGTTATGTCAAATATCCCTCTACAAATTCAACTGCAAGGACAAATAATTTAGAGTTTATTCTACTTAAAATAACAGCAATTTCCAAAAGAAATAAAACTCAATTAGTAATGGTACACGTGGAGCTTTCTAGGTAGGACTCCTGAGAAACAGAATGGTGAAGCCTGGCTGGGTCTAATGCTCTCTTGGCTAAAAAGCAGATGCATAAAAAGGCTGACAGAGCCCTTTCTGCCAGAAGGATCTATGGAAGATAATATGGAAAGGAAGGGACTATGGTAAAGAATGCCACATTCTTTGACGCTACAGAAACATGTCATGAAGGCCTAGGACACAGCATCACAATCAACAGTGCAGTCATCCTTCGAGGTTCTCCTTTTATAATAAATTTAAATTAAAAAGGGAAACACATAACGATGATTGTGTTTACCTTTTTTATTTAAACATATTGTAAATGAAAACCAATGGAAACTAGGATCCATTGAAGACCCTACCTCAGATTATTTTCTTACCTTGTAGTTAAGAGAAACATTTATTAGACATATTTGTATGCATAGACATTAAAAAATGGAAATTCGCTAAGATCTATTTTGAGAAAAAAATAGGATTAAAAAAATTTAAATCTTTCCTTTCAAAGTCACACTTTTTGTAGCTAAATGAGCAATGAAAAAACCTTTGTTGCTATTTAAAATGTCATATAGATGACTAGTTTTACTTTTTTCTTGAGGAAGATTTTCCTCTGAGATCTCTGAACTTAAGATAGTGGTAGAAGGGAGTGTTCTAATTGAACTTTGAGCTAATTCAGCTTTGACTTAAACTATCTTTTCAGATTATTAGTAAATACAGTGCTTTAGGATTTTGTAAACTGCACATAATTTTGTTTACTATGAAAAAGAATCTCAACTGGGCATTGTTTAAGAAGTTAAATAAATGTTCAGCCATAAAACAAAGAATAAAAACGAACACCAACTGAAGTTTTAGGTAACTCAACTGTGAAGCACAAATTCTGGAAACCTGATTGTGCCTGCATCAGTTTGTAGACTGTGTGCAAGAACGTATGCATTTCTTTTGTAGCCGCGTTATGAATATTCTAATGTCCCTGTATACTAAATAACTGCTCATCAAGTATGCAGAATTTCACAGAAGAAATAGAGAACTGATATACTTATGAAGGAAACTATCCTCAGCCTGGTGACCATCTTGTAAAATAATAACAGAACCTTTAAGTACCAATACCTTTACAATTAATTGTATGCTTTTCTGCTCATAAGCCTCTTTCCTATTTTCATTCTACATGTGGTCTTGATATATAGTTTATTCTGGTCTAATACTGATTTAATTTCTAAACTCCATTTCAAAATATGCCCTATAAATATCCTAAACTCACATGTTATCATTAGTGAATCATCTGTGAGAAAACCTGGCAATCATAAATGCTTCCTAAAGAAAATAGAACTGAAGAGCTCAATCAAAAGAAGCAGGGCCATAATATTTAGTCTGATTTGGTCTTCCATTGCTGAATAAAAACAAGCTGCATTTAGTATCTGACAGCTTGTATGAATTAATATGTTCTAATGTATCACATAAAGGTATGTGTTGAAATAATAAAAGAAAGTAAAATTAATTTGTACTATTATATTTAAAAGTTAAAAATTCAATCTTTAAGAAATTTTACAGTGCCAAATTTATTGAACTACATTTGTGCTATATGTCAAACAATTCCTTAAAGAACTATCAGAAGGCTGTATCCAAAATGTCTCCTGCAACATCTGTTCCTCAGTAGTAACCCTTTTCAAGTATTGATATGGTATGAAAATACTAATATTCCATTTCAATACTTAATAATTTTGTCCTCATTTACTTAATAATATTGTCCTCATTTAAATATTTAGTGCTTTGTTAACCATGGTTTTATATTTCTAAATAGTAAAACTTTAATGTTGATTAATATTATATATGCTTTTAACAGAACTTATAGCATATTTCATTATTTTAAAAAAGCACCAATCATTGTTTATATCTAGAGAGTTAAAAATTGAGTTAAATAAGTTGTCATTAACCAGTGACTTCACAGCTGGGCCTGGTGGTATGTGCCTGTAATCCCAGCATTTGGGAGGCTGAGGCAGGAGGATGGTGAGTTCCAGGCCAATCTGGGTTACTGGGTTAAAGAGATCATGTCTCAAAAGACCAAAAGTAAAATAGTAAACAAAAATTCCAGTAACTTAGAAGATACTTAAACCAATTGACCTGAAAGAAAACCACAATCCTAGTATTGGCAGGTGTACAGATCAGTTACCTCTATTCTTACCATTCTTACTAAAATGTACTGAATTTGAAGCATTGTAAATCGGTTTTTCATTTCCATTTTTTTCCACCACCCCCCACCACCTGGTAACGTGCTGTTCATCTGATTTTACTGTTACATAAATATGTATTGTCTCGTGCCTTTTTGTTTGAGATGTTATGTGCTGAGCTGTAACAAAATGTTGCTTTTTTGTTATCTGTATACAGCTGTTTGATTTAAATTAGTAGATACTGAAATAGCTTTTCTTGAATGTCCAAAATAAAGTATTACATGTAGAATAAAAACTCAAGAATTTTTTTTAATCACTACCATGTTAAAATGTAAGCACTGAAAAGTAAAAATCAGCTAGAATCCAATCCTTATATTTAATTAATATACCCATTTCTACCACTCTAGAAGGGAGAGATTTTAACAAACTCAATGATGGGCTAGAAAAATTGTACAACGCCTAAAATCACCTGAGCATAGCCCAGGGGAATGATTATTTGGGGAGAGGGAAGCTTCACAAGCTTACTTTTGAATCATATTTCCATGACTACTTCCAACTGTTGCCTATGTTTTGAACAATTATGTATATGCTTCTAGCTTCCTAATGCTTCTCCTAAGATAAAAACAGCTGCTGGCCTACACATATGTTATACATAAGCAGCCCCAAAGAGACAAAGCCTTCCATTAATATGTTGAATTATATTTAACACACTTATATTTCTATCCTGAATCATCATCCCTTGAAGATGGCACAGTTCCATCTTTCCAGCTGGGGGAGCACCTGCAAAATAGAAATTCACACTGTGAAACACCTGGTACAAAAAAGACAGGCAGACAGAGAGAAAGAAAGAGAAGAAAAAGAACACACACACACACACACACACAAACACACACACACACACAAAGCAACCTTGTTTCATCTGGTCAACAATTCTTAAACATAAACAAGACAAAAAGTGAACTCCCTCTTCTATGTAGTCAACACAGATGCCTAGTTGAGCTGTTTATATTGTAAGTGAACACAGCACAAACCCCTTTAACAAGCCAGAGTTGGAATATAAATGCAAGAGAACTTTAAAGACCCAAATGCAATAATTCAACATGACATTTTATCTTCCTATAGAAACTAAGTGAGTTCTGCAGACCAGCACTATCTTTAAACACATCCATATAACACAAATAAATGCTTTAAATTAACAATTTGGGTATCTCCAAATTGTTCATTTCTTTTCAAAACTGTATTTTATGTTTTTCTGTCTTAATAGTTAGATGATGTTTCTTTAAGTGGTAAATCACATGGCTTGAAGCAGGTGTCTTGGTTTGTGTTGCCCCTGTGAGCAGACCCTGACATCAGAACTGTGCTCAGGTGGTTTAAGAGATTGTCTCATACCAGGGAAGGAGCGGATCCTGATAAAAGAGTTAAGGAGGGAGCCACCTGTGAAGGCAGTGGACATCCTGTGGAGCCCACCTCACAAGTGTTCCATCAGAAACCAAATAAACTGAGACATTGCCCACCAACCTGTATGCACATCCACACACAACCACCTGCAAGTAGGTGAACATTCTAGTAATGGAAAACTACCTCAGGCAGAAGGGACAAGAACCTTTGTATGGGGCCCTGTGCATAGACATTTCTCCTGCAGCCCCCAATAAACCTGCATGGTTTCATGGTGGAGTGGGGCGTCAAAATCTGCAGAAAGTCAGAGCTGTGCTCAGTGATTCTGGTATCTGACGTGTAGGTCACTCCCAGGCTTAATGCCTTCATGTCACATGAATCTCCTCCTTGAGAGCTGAAGAGATGCCTCAGTGGTTCAAAGTGCTTTTTTGCAAAGCCTGACAGCCCAGCTTCAATTCCTGAGTATCCACCTAAATCCAGATACACAAAGTGGTGCATGTACCTGGAGATTTTTGCAGTGGCAGGAGGCTCTGAGGCTCTGGTGTACCCATATTCATTTGCTCACTCTCTGTCCTCTCTCTCTCTCTCTCTCTCTCTCTCTCTCTCTCTGTCTGTCTCTCTCTCTCAAGTAAATAACAAACAAAAAACTCCTCCTTGGCCTCTTACTTTCATTCTTTTCCTCTCTTCTCTTTGTCTTCTCCTACTAAAGTTTTCCTCTTCTCTGAGTAGCAATCAATTAGCAAATCAGGCACCAGGTCTAAGACACGTGGTACTGAATTCGATATAAAGGCACCTAAGACACTATGAAAAGTGTGGCATCATGTTGCTAACACCAGGAACCTACCTGAGCTCATCACAAGTCACTCTACAGGGCACTGTAGAAAATGGGTTGCTCTTCAAAGGTGAATTCTTATGGATACTAATGAAACTAAAGTTCAGAGGGTCCTCACATATTCCAGCCCTCCCCAAAGCCCTGGAAGGGACCCTAGCTCTGTTTTTACTTTGTCATATATTTTTATGAAACTTTACAGAAGCAATATTTAGCTGAATTATAGGACTGTTCTTTCCTCTTAGGTTCCCTGTTAAGTTTTTCCTCATGCTTCCTGGCACTGGGGTAGATCACAAGAATTCTTGGGATAAAGGCTGGACAAGTTGAGGCAGAAAGATACCTTCAGTTTGATTTTAGCTGAATAGAGTTATGTGGTTAGCAGTTACTTCAATGTGCAGCTACTTTGAACTCCATCTAAGGTAGGAATAGTTCCCATAAATATTCTCATCCCCTCATCCGTGTTGGCTTTGACAGTAGTCACAGAAGTTCAGGGGCAGGAGTCCTACTATGCTATCATATCCTACAGCACATCAATAGCAAATAGTAAAGGAAAATTAAGTTTTGGAATTGTCAGGATAGGGGTATAGGTCAGTGGTAAAGCACTTGCATGCACAAGGCCATGGGTTCAAACCCCAGAAGAGAGAGAGAGAGAGAGAGAGAGAGAGAGAGAAAATCAGAACAATCACAAGGTGTTAATGGTAAGCAAAGGATTTGATTCCAAACATGCAGCCATGATATACTTTCTGCAGCTTACAAGATTCTAAGTGGAACACACTGTGAAAATACTTTTCCTGTTTTTATAAGAATTCCAGAAACTATTCTGACAATGAGGACTTAATCATAGCACAAATATTTACAGTTAATACCAAAGGTTGAAATGCATAGAGAGGAAGAAATAAATTTCGAATAGAAGTAACAACTAGAGTCTTTTTTTATTTTATTTTAAAAGAACAGTTTATTCTAGAGTAAGAGGGGAAGTAAGGGGAAAGAAAGCAGACTCCTCAGAGAGGAGGGGTTTCCAGAGGTGAAAAAACCACAGTTTCCATGGGAACTAAACTTTTTTTCAATGGGAAAGCTGACCTGTCTCAAGTGCATGACCGACTGGTCAGCTTGAGTGACGGTGAGAGGCCTGATTGGTTCACAGGACATTCAGTATTGTGCAGGTCTCAGGCCGACCACCAAGGCAGCACAACCTACCTGTGGGAAAATTCATTCAGGCTAGGAAGAAAAAGATGGAGTGACTGCCCCCTTTGTCACCTTGGGTGACCAAGGGCCCCTTGCCCTCTTCTACCTAACCAAGAAAGCTGACTCCTCTCAGAAGCCACCCTAACTACTCTTAGAGGAATGGGTGATGATGTACTAAACTGCTTTGTGCTGAGAGTGGCCAATGTTAGACCTCAGCAATCAGGGTTTCTCTGGAGGGAGGGCTACCTAGGAGCTCCTGCTAGCATGTTTTGGCCCTATGGTCAGTTTTGGGGTACTAGAGTGTCTCATGTATTTTTGGCATTTGGAACTGTATCTGCAACACATACTAAGAAATATTAGTAGCATAAAGTATTAAGATAGAAATAGCAAGGAATCAGCTTATCAAAACAGAGAAAACCAGACAATTGTCAGCACTAGGTCAAACTATGGTGGCACGAAGTTATGACTAGGGCGGCTCATTTTAAGCACCTTAAATGCCAGAGGTAGACACTTATCTTGGATCTTGAAAATCAAAGGTAGAAACCTATGTTACGTTTGAACCAGTTGGCATCTGAAGAGTAGCTTAAGATCTTCCAAAGGTTCACAAGTATAATGAGGGTTAGGGTTAGAAAAAAGAGAAAGGGTCCCCTTTCCTCTTCTCAGGAAAGCCTAGTTTATATCGGACAACATTTGTTGGAATTTTGCCAGTTGAGCAACAGGGGTCACAAGTCTAGCTGTCTTAGAATCTAATATTTAGTCATTGGTGAGAAAGAGCCTGTCATATAGAGATTCAAATAGGGTTAAGCCCTGGTGATTTGGGGGTGTTTCTAAGCCTGGTGAAGGCTAGCAGAAACAATTTAATCCAGGGGGGTGGCTGTGTCTCTTAGATGAGCTATATTATGTTCTTTTTAAGAGCTTATTAGCTTTGTTTTCACTTTTCCTGAGAACTGAAGCCACTAGGCACAGTGTAAATGAGATTGAATACCTAGTGCCTTGGCCAGGTCCTGAGTGACCTCTGACCTGAAGGCAGGTTCATTGTCACTCTGAAGGCTATTGGGCAGGGCCAATCAAGGGATTGTTTCAGTGAGTAATATCTTAATCACCTCTGAGGTGTGCTCAGTCTTACAAGGAAACCCCTCTATCCATCTAGTAAAAGAAGCTAAAAGGAGCTTGGAGCTAGGGTCCCCAGGCACATGAGTGAAATCTAACTGCCAGTCTTCCTATAGGTGCTTACAGCCACAGGGAACCAGAGACAGGGCACCTGTCCTGGGGATAATCATATATATAAGGATGTGAGATATTTAATATATATACATATATATTACATACCTTGTACTATCTGGTGAATCAGATCTTTGAGATCTTGTCCTTTAAACATTTTTTGGCTAAAATAAGAGTATTTTCTTTACCAAAATGGTATAGTTGATGAAGAGACTTTAAAACCTTCCACTGAAGTGACTTGGGTAACAGTCACTGTTCAGAAGGAGAAAGCCATTATCCTCAGTGGTCTTGGGAGCATCTAGCTTTAGATGCTGTTGCAGTCAGCTTTCTTGTTGCTGCGCAAAAAGAACCCAAACAAAAGCGGCTTGTGGAGGAATAGGCTTATTTGGCTTACGGACTCGAGGGGAGACTCCATCCTGGCAGGGGAAACGATGGCATGAGCAGAGGGGTGGACATCACCTCTGCCACAGCACTGCAAACAGAGGCAGGAAGGTGTGCCAAATACTAGCAAGGGGAAGCTGGCTTATAACCCCCAAAAGCCTGCCCCAACAACACAGCTCTAGTGAGGTTCTAATTCCCGAATTGCCATCAGCTGAGGATCAATCTATCAGAACACATTCAATTGTTTGTGGGGGACACCTGTATCAA
>PVHP010012282.1:0-25000 GCA_004024765.1 Zapus hudsonius
GTATTTTTGTCTTTCTAAACATTTAGTATTAATATCTCAAGTACCAAACCCATGCATTCAATAACTATTAATCTCATCCACTGTATAAAATCATTTTATAACTAATAGAATCCCTAACCTCTGAAAAATGTTTTAAATGCATCATCTTTACTGTTTCAGACAGAAACATCTGGAGCCAACAGACTGACAACAGAAGAAAAGAGTCGTGTTGGTGTTATTTTTGACATTAAAGCATTATTAGTGCCCTTTGAACTGATGAACCTAAGATATTATTTTCTTGTTATTCTGACATTGGGAAGTAAAGAGATATTTACTATGGGATCATAATGTAAACTTCATTCTGATCTAATGAAAAATATAAACTATATATTATAAAACTGAAGAGCCTTGATTCAATCTTCCCCATAATGCAAACCACATTAAAGAGTGTCTTATAATGAGTTTTTTACTATATTTTGTTCAAGTCAGCACAGTGATGAATATTTCAAAAATCACCCATATAATCCCAAATAGAATTTCCAAATCAGAATTCCATGACAAAATCAGCCCCATAGCATAATAGCATTTTGAAACACTTAAAGAACTGCAAGATCATCCTGGATGTTGAAATCCTTTATATTCGTCGGAGCCTTGTATGGGTGTTTATATAGGATGATAAGGGTAAATGCAGACACACAAACCAGTACAAATTTGTCGATCTGGATAAAGAGATGCTTCTGTTTGCATAGGGATATTCATGAAAATTAGGGGAAAAAGTCAAAACTAAATAAATATTTAATATTTCAGCACCTGTCATATAGGGTTTTTTTGTATGCGTGCGCATTACTAATATTGACTAGCGGTAGGGCTGCTACTCTAACCAACTTCATTAAAGAATAAAAGAAAAGTAATAAGTCATTTCACACTCTGTCTGACCATTATACAATAATAGCAAGATTTCATGCAAGGGTACAACATTATGCCCGTCTGCAATCACAGTCTCTTTGCAAAAATCTCAATTCACACTTCACATGCAGCTAACCTTGTTACCATCCCTTCCTAAGCCCGTCCGTGCTGCAGCTGCACGTCTTCACAGCCCAACATCTTAAAATTCATCACTTTGGCACCTTACCATCACTAGAGGTCAAGATAAAGAATCCAACCAAGAATAATTAAAGGGCACCCAGATGTTTAGTTTACTTATCCCCAGCCTTCCCTTTAACATATTTGAATTGCCTGTGTGTACTATTTCTTTCATATTTTTACGGTATGTGCAATGTGATTAGTTTAAGGGGATGAGACCTGGAACAATACATCACAGACTTTTTTTTTCTTTTACAAGTATAGTTCTTTGTAGTTGAAATTTGAACAAGAGGCGTGATAATGAGTAGGTTGAGGGAAGGAAAGGTGTTATCTCATTAAGGTAATTACTAAGACATCCCCACCATTATATCGGTTTGAAGACGTGGCAATTAAAACACCCTCCATGGGCTCCCGGAGACAAGAGAACAAGACAGCTCGCTTGGAACTTCTATGGTGCAGTTAATGCTCATCATGTAAATGAAAAGGTAGACTATTGCTATTTAATTCTCCTCGCCCTTCCACCCCCGTTCTTGAATCGCTGTGTGGGTTATAGTTCTTTATTTCTTCCTCTTAACCTGAAGTTAGTTCTCACGAATGGTGTCAGATGGACTATCCTATCAGCAAAAGCCCTCTATTTACTCACAGAAAAGTGAGAATCCAAAAAACAACAGGGCACACTGGGCAGGCAAGAAGCGATGCCAACCTATCTCACAAGCCACTTGACCATCTTTCCCTCTCTGCAGTCAGGCAAGCCTTCTCCTTGACTGAAGACGCTGACAAACTCAAGGTCAAATTCAGAAAGGCTTGCAGTATGTGTTTTAAAAATGGTAGGTGGTTTTCTTGGTTTACATCCCCACAACTCGTCCCAGATAAAACAGGTCACTCCCTGTTCGCTTGGGCTAAATTTGCCCTGTTCACTGGACCACCACCCTCAGTCAGTACCTTGGTCAGAACCGCAGTCAGTAACTTAATCAGAACCTCAATCAGTACCTGGGTCAGAACCTGTCAGTTCCTCAGTCAATACCTCTGCAGAGCCTCAGTCAGTACCTCGGTCAGTACCTCAGCTCCCCTCTAGAACTGCTCCTCCTGTTCATGTTTCCACTACCCTAATCCAGAATCAAGGTCAAAAAAAAAAAAAAAGGTGAAACAACAAAGTAAGGCATGAAAACTAACCTCACAATTCTTATTTTCAGGGATAAGAGTATATCTCTATCAGTTCAGTGGGAGAGTTCCTGTCCAGTATGCAGGAAGTTCTGGGTTCAATCCTTAATACCATTTAAAACAAAACTTATATTTGTGTTCACTGACTGAAATACCATTGATACAAATGACTAGAACAATTTAAATGTCCAGCAATAAAGTTTGGAGTGTAGCTTAATGCTGGAGCAGTTGCCTCACATACACCTAGCATGCACAAGGTCCTAGGTTTGATCAATACCACAAAAAAATAATAAATAATGGCTGGGGAGATGGCTAAGTGGTTATGACACTTGCTTGCAATGCCTGACAACCTGGGTTCAATTCCCCAGTACACCGTAGGGCCAGATATACAAAGTGGTGCATGCATCTGGAGTTTGTTGGCAGGGGCAAGAGGCCCTGACATGCCCATTCTCTCTATGTGTCTCTGTATCTCTCTGCATTTCTCTCTGTGTTTGAAAATAAATATTTTGAAAATAATAAATAATTGACCTGGGTTTGATTACCCACTGCCCACCTAAAGCCTGATGCACAAAGTGGTGCATACATCTGGAGTACTTTTGCAGGGGCTGGAGGCCCTGGTGTACCCATTCTCTCTGTCTCTCTTCTCTCTCTCTCTCTCTCTCTCTCTCTCTCTCTCTCTCTCTCTCTCTCTCTCTCTCTCTCTCTGCTTGCAAATAGATAAACATTTTTTAAAACAGTGTGGAGCTCTGAAAAAATAGTGCATTCAATTTGTAGGAGGGAATGTTATGTGTCACATTTCATACATAAAGGAGTTTTCAATGATCTAGAGAAATACTTGTACTGTTAGAAACAGATGAAATGATACAACTATTTACAGTGCATAACAAAGACAATCCAGAAATGAAGCAAATGTTAGCAGTGTCTTTCTTTGACTCACCTCCTCTTTTCAGTATTTCATAAATTTTCCACAGTAAGCATGTGTTACTTTTACAATATGAAGAGTATTTCAGAATATTTTAATGACTTTACATAAAATCTAGTTCCTTTTGTAATAGTAGTTAACCACATAAAGTTAACTTTATTAAAACTGAAGGCCAAGCCTGGTGGCCTCATATCTATGTTCTAGCCCTGGGGAGGCTAAGGTAGGAGGGTTCCTATGAGTTCAAGGACAGCCTGGTCTACAAAGAGAATGCCAGGTCACCCTGGGCCAGAATGAGACCCTGCTCCAAAAAATTGCCAAAATGGGGGTAGGGAGATGGCTTAGTGGTAAAAGGCACTTGCTTGCAAAGCCTTATTTATTGCCCAGGTTCAATTCCCCAGGATCCATATAAAGCCACATGCACAAAGAGGTGCATGCATCTGGAGTTCCTTTGCAGTTGCAAGAGTCCTTGTGTGCCCGTATGCTCTCTCGCTCTCTCTCATAAATAAATTTAAATATTTTAATGCCAAATAATTGGAGGTCAAGAATCATCTGACAATGTTGCACACCTTTGGTTTCTCCTTACTTCCCTTTTCCTTCAGAGCAGGGGACAATGTCGAGGAGGGGCAGGTAGTTGAAAGGAGAAATTCACTAAGCAATCATATTAGAGAAAGAACTGATGTTTCCAAGAGGTGTTCAGCTACATGACTCTTGAGTTTCCAATTCTGGTTTAGGTCAAGATCCGTTCTGCTTAAAATTGAATATGTTGAAAATAACCTTTTGCCAAATTTCTGGGAAGTAGAAAATAATAGTTGTATACCTCTGAGGGACTAGATGACCCATAGAAGGAAAAGAAGAGCAAGTAAAATATCCTGCCAAGAAAATGGATTCTTCCCAAGATGCTGTCTATTAAGGCCTTGTTTTTGAGTTGTTGTCTTTTT
Organism: Zapus hudsonius; assembly: GCA_004024765.1. NCBI lineage: Eukaryota > Metazoa > Chordata > Mammalia > Rodentia > Dipodidae > Zapus > Zapus hudsonius. Next base: position 4,084 of record PVHP010012282.1, read on the forward strand.
TAAACCCCTGTTATAGCCCTCGGGAGGCAGAGGTAGGAGGATCACCATGAGTTCAAGGCCACCCTAAGACTACACAGTGAATTTCAGGTCAGCCTGGGCTAGAGTGAGGCCCTACCTCAAAAAACCAAAATAATAATAATAATAATAATAATAATAATAATAATAATAATAATAAATAATAATAATAATAAATAAAATAAATCCCCTGTTACAAAATATTAATTAGTAGTAATGCTCAATATACTTTCCAGCTCAGTTCATCCTTTTGTCATTGACATCCCTCAGAAGGAATATTCGGTCCGTCCCTTTTGCCCATATGAAAGCACCCCAGATATCCGAAATAGCAAAGTAAAAATCAGAAGAACAAAGCAGACTCAGGGACCTTATCCTTCCCATCTCCTGGCAGGCCAAAGCTTTCCTCTTCCAAATTCACTCACCTAAGTTTTCCATCTGGTTTCTGGCTATCATACCCATTCCCAGTTTGGAATGAAAGCAAGTTATTATTGCTTTACTAAATGAAGTGGGAAGGTCTGGATGATTTTATAAATACTAATTGAATTGTATCCTAATAAATACATCTGTGGGTATACTTTGAGCATGTGAAAATAATTGTGCCTTCTGCAGGAATAATGAGACCGTGGAGAAGGCAGGTGGCACATGCAACTTGTGTGAAGACATCCTCCAGGCACTGGCAGTGTCCATGGATTTTAACCAAAATAAGCAAGGGTAAGAGGAAAGGAAGAATGAAAGTTTGGGTTTAGTGTCTGCAATCAAGAAAAGGCAGACAAGAGGAGAGATGAGTCCCTGGAACTGCATGCAAATACTTCTTTTCCTGGGCTCTGATTGGCCAAGATTAGGTGGGCTGGCACAGATGAGGAGAGGTGTTGGGGGAGGGTAGCTGCTTTAATGGTTTTATCCAGTGTAAATCTAGAGAAATTGATGGGGAAATTTAACATGTGGATTGCCAGAAATTTCTAAGGTGAAGAAAGGAAACAAAAAATAATCAAAACACAAGCAAAAGAGATAGGAAGGAAAGGAGAAGAGAGGAGAAGAGAGGAGAGGAGAGGAGAGGAGAGGAGAGGAGAGGAGAGGAGAGAAAAGGAAGCCCACATTGGTCATTGGTGGTTTTTTGTTTGTTTGTTTGGTTGGTTGGTTGGTTGATTAGTTTTGGTCATTTGTGTTTTATGTGACCTTCTGGATCAATCTGTCTATGCATAACAATGAAAGTTATGTGACACCATGCCTTAATTGACATATTAGGATGTTGAATACAATGCTACAATATATCAGTTCAGGCCATGAGGACAGAAATGCCCCTTTAATGTTACTGGCCACAATGTGGTAAGCTTCTTTTACTAGAACTATTTGCGGGAAATCAGGCAGATGAGTAAGAAAGTAATGTTCCCCATTCCAAAGGGAAACACAGCTGATGTCTGGGCTGGAACTTCCCTGGGGGACCCGTTGATGCCCAGTCTGCTGAAGGAGTGATGTTTCAGGAGAAAGATAAGCTATAAGCTCTTTAGTCACTTTACCGGACATCATTCGCAGTGTTCCATTTATAACATGAACATTTTTATCAAATTAGAGATATTAAGCAAATCTGTTTAAAATTAATTCATTAAAAAGTCAATTCACTCAACAGGAGACCTGACTGGTATGAAAGAGACCTACTCTGTTTCACTTCCCTTATGAGACTCCCATATTGGAAAACTGCCCCCCCCCCAAGCTGGACTTCCCTACAGTAGGAAACATAGAGTTCAAACTTCCATCTCCCAGTCATCAGCCAACTGGCTTTAGAAGTCTGTCTTTCCACCAGGACACCCCAGTTTCATAGCCCAGAAGTAGATCACACATGCCTGACTCCTCTCTCCTGAGCAGGTATGGTATTGTAAGTTCCAATTGCTCTGTTTAAAATGTTCCTTTTTATTTTTCAGGGAAAAAACGGATTATGCTAATGGGAGCTCCTAAAGCACCTCTTCCTCCAGCCTTCACAGACTTTAGGGAAAACACTGGTCTCCAATGGTGCCAGAACCCACAAATGTAGATAACCCCTATCAGTTCCCAAGTTCCACTTAGCACTTCCATCCCTCTAGGTAAGCCCAGACAAGTGGACGTCCAAGGACTGAGGAAAGATCTGAAGGAGATAACCTTTGCAGCCATGAGCCCTTCGGAAGAGTGAGGAGGGAGGCGAGGCTGGGTCCCGATATAAGCAATGATTATTTTATTATCTTCACAGGAAAGATACAGAAGGCATTCTATTCCCTCCACAATCTTTAAGGGGCAAATAGAAGGCCCTGCTCTGAAGGCCACCTCAAGCATGGTCTTGGAAAGCATCTGGATCTCTGACCCAAGTCTTTAGGGATCTGGTCCTGACACCTGGGTTCCTCGGGTGGCATGATTTGTCACCTGGCCTTGGCACACCTGGGCCACCAGGGCCTAAGGGTCAATCGATCGCTGCAGAGCAGCGGGGCAGGGTGGCTGCAGTGCCAAACCTGCCCTGTGAGCGCCTGACTGGGCCCTGGCAGGAAGCCATCCATCCATCCACTCATCCATCCACCACCAATCAGGACCTGGCTTCTAAAGAATCCAGTCTGAGCCCTAGGACTTGGTGACCATGGGGATGGGAACCCATGTGCTCCATCCACCAAGTGACAAGGCCCTTTTATCATAAAGCAAGTTCAATCTCGCGCTGGCGACGAAGGTCTTTTTCTTTCAGTGGTGGTCCCTTGGGGACATTTCACTGTCCGGGATCAGACAGTCGCAGGAGCTGGAAGAGTCCCCAGCCCGCCAGGAGGGAGCTGGGCTTGCGGGTCCCCCAGGCCTCCGCTCCCCTCCTCTTCTCCGCGGGTCTCGCTCGGCCCTGGCGGCGGCTGGCGGAGCGCGCGGCGGGGCTGGCGAGCGGAGAAGCGCGCGCCACCGGGACAGGTAACACCGGTGACTTTGCAGCATCAACCTGGGCCCCGCTTCCTTTCCCAGTCGGTTTCCTCTAAGAACTTATTAAACAGGGGCGGTTTAGAATGGATCTAAATCCACTGAGCGCTTTCTGACTCCGAGACCTGTGGTTTGTGGTTTTTTTTTTTTTAATTTATTGATCTGAAGGTTTTGTTCTTTGGAATGTGACCCTGTTTGGACTTAGAGTTAAATGGGGAAAGGCTGCTGGCGAGGGCTTTTTGTAAATCACCTCCAGGACTTCCCTTTGCCGCGCCGGCAGACTCGTCCAGGGGGATGCGCCCTCTGCGGTCGCCTAGTCTATGCTCTGGAACCTGGCAGCCTGGGGCCGGTGGCTTCCTAGGCGAGGCCTGGGAGCTGTCTGTGGTGCTAAGCGAGAGAAACTAGGAGCCTACTGAGCCCTCAAGCCCATACACTTTAACCACACACCCAGCCCTGAGTGTTCCCCTTGTGATAGGTAAGAAGTGTGGGGCGTTGGGCATTGGGCCCTGGCTGCGGGCATCAATTGCAAAGGAAGATACATGGTAGAGAACTGCACAAAGACGGAATAGGAGACTTAAGGAGTCTGGAGACATTTTTCCAGGACCCATGAGGTCAGCCCTGGAGATGGCTCCACTCACCCACCCACCCCATCTCACTGTAGTCCACAGTCCACAGCCTTGGTGAGGGTTCAGGTATGTGCGAAGGGAACATCAGTTCCCTCGGAGGTTTAGCCCAGCCCACTGGTGGTGACGTGGGCTTTGTTTTGTGTTTTCCAAGCAGTTGACTTCAAGCCTTGCCTGGCTTTTTCAGAAACCAAGCAGCTCTATTCCAGTATATTTTTGTAACCACGTGTCTTAACAAGAACTAAAGTTTCCCTAGCCCTGGGGAGAGCTTTTCCAAATATTTTTAGAAAGTTAAAAATACAACAAAACAAACTACTCCCGGGCTGCCTGTTGAAAGGGGGGAAAGGGATTCGGCAAACTCTTGGGAGAAGGAATGCCTAGGCAGGAGTCAGCCAGCTGAGAGGCTGGGAGAGGGGAGACTTGAGGGTGAGCCACTTCATTTGCAACAGGTAATTGGGCGTCTAATTTGTCATTGTGTGGGCTTTCTTTTAAGGGGTGGAGCAAAAATAAATTGATACGGGGTGGTAAGACTATTTGCTGGAGGTCCCAGCCAAGCTGAAAATGTTACTTTGCAATTAATTGAAAATCACTTGGTTAGACTGCAGTGGCTGGCTGCTGGCTGAGTCTAAACTTCTTTAGCACTCAACTACCAGCGCAAGCTAGGATTGCCAGATTGCAAGAGCTCATCTTGGGGGTGGATGAACCTAAAGGGCCCTGTGAGTTTCTAAGTGTCCCACTGAAACAAGTTCATTTTCCTGTGTATGTGGAAGAAGCAATGAATGCCAATGAATGTCTCACTGTTGCCAGACTTTAGCTCAAATCAAAGGAACAATCCAGAGTCCAGCCGTAGAAAACCCTTCAGACAGGCGCTGGAAGTAGGGAAAAGGAAAGGAGTCCATCACAGAGCCTCCTGGGCTAACTTCAGATCTCTCTTGATCCTTACTTCTCAGAAAGCCTGGGATTGTTCTCTTTACCTAACACACACACACACACACACACACACACACACACACACACACACAAACTTAGAGAAATGGACACAAATGCAAATGGACCCCTTGTAAGGGAAGGGCTATTCTTGCATTTGACTTTTAAGAGGTAGTTTGGAGACTTTTAAATATTAGAGTATCTTGGCGGGTGCTCTTTACATCGATGCTGAAGGAGAATGAAAACAAAGAAATAAAAGAATTCAGTACCATTTTTTCCCTGGAGCACTCCCCCAACACCCAAAATTGTCAACTTGTGTACAACAGCAAGTAACTGAAATTCATAAAATTTGAAAAGAGGGATAGAAACTAAAAAGCTGCATGGTTTAGGAGATGCAGGGAAACATAACTGCAGAGGAAATGAACTTGCAGGGACTCAGAATAAATTATTCACAGCAGCAGAAGCCATACTGTCTGTGGGTTAGTGCTTCCCCCAAGTTCAGCTTTGAGAGGAAAGCCACAGGGAAACTGATTCCCTGGCAGGTGGCTGGGGTTGGGGGAGGCGGTAACAACTAGGAGCCGTGGTCTTGCTTAGATTTGGAGATTTGCCGATGCTTATGTTTGTACCATTAGAACCCTAGACAATTCTTTACAGATTCTTTACATGCGTGAACCCTCTGTCTTTTCCCAGAGCTGACCAACACACACACACACACACACACACACACACACACACACACACACACACACACACACACACTGTCTAGTGCAAACAAAAGCTAATGCAACCTCAAGCCTTAGAAAGTGATTTTTTAACCCTAGGCTAATTATCATAAACTAATTGAAACTTGATCAAGAAATTCAAGCAACTGTAAGATGCAGCAGGAGTGTGTTGAGTGCCCATGTAGTGGGCATCCCCACTAAACAAGGTGGCACTCAGTTTCCAAACAAACCCAGCTGTCTCAGCTCAAAAGGTAAAAAAATCAGAAGGGCCAGTCCAGACCCTTTTGTCAGAGTCATAAAAAGACTAAGACCATTTGACTCAACTGATGAGCTAGAAAAAAATCTACAAGCCACTTCCTAATTAGCCAAGGTCTGATGGAGGTGCTGGAAGCAATTTCTTCCTAGATTTCACCTCCTGCTTCCTGTTTTCTTTCCATCCCGTTCTCAACTTACATTCACACAGCACTCTGCTTTCTTTTTACTTTTCTTTTTTTTTTTTATGTTTTTAATTTCCCAAGGCTTCAACATCAGAGATAGTCGGAAGCCAGGTCTGGGTGTCTCATCCCTTTATCATTGGCAAGGACAGGACTATGGATAAAAAATGAGGGTGGTTAGACAGAGGATCATATTGTCAGGCTACTCAGGATGTGACCTGGGCCCGGAGGAAGAGTGGAGAAACAGCTCCACTGTTTTCTTTTATATAGGTCTCAGCGCTGAGCTCGCTCGGTGGGAGTCAGCCTGGCTAGGGGCACCAGGGGCCTGAAGTCAAGCTCCCTCCAGTATCACACACACACACACACACACACACACACACACACACACACACACACACACACACACTGGGAAAGCTGGCAAGGGCCTCCTCCACAAGCTGGGCAGGATCTCTCATTTTTTGGGTCTCAGCCCCTTCCAAGGGCGCAGAATAAAGGGGTATTCCCTCTCCACGCATCCAAGCACAGAGAACTCGTTTGGACAAGCGGCTCTGCGTGGGGCTTGGGAGCTGGAAGGCTGCTGTTGGGGGGACTGAGAAGACTCGATCAAAGCGACGACATGGGTTTGTTAGCGGGGCCTCTTGGTGTCCCGGGGGGCGTCCTAATTGCTCGTCCGGCTGCTTCCCGCTCGCAGGCTGTCCGGCAGCGAGGGCGCCCAGCCGCGGGCGGCTGAACAGCTGCGAAGCCCGCCGAGCGTCCTCCCAGGCCCGGCTCCTGCGGGCTTCGCGGCCCGAGCTCGGGACCCTCGCCGCCCCAGAAAAAACCCTCGGAGAAGGGGGTTGGAGAGGACAGCGGGGCCCGATGCACGGAGAAGCTGGACCTCTAGGCAAGTGGACACAGCTGGGGAGGCTGGCAACCTACTTAACCAGCATCAACAGCCCACAAGCAGGTATTCCCGAAGCCATCCACTTAGAAAAGCAATTTTTATACTCCAAGCCAATGTCTTCAGATTTTTGTATATTCCTACTTTTCCTGAGGGGCTATTATTTTCCTAACCAAGCATTTCATCACTGGTGCGTTTTTGCTTTATAAAATCAGCTCCCTGGGATTTCATCACTTGTTAAAAAAAGATAAACTTTATTTTTGTAATTTTTCAATCACAAAAAATCTATACTTTTGTCTAAGCATTTATTTTTACTGAATCAAAAAAGACATGAAAAGAAAAAAATCATGTTTTTACTAACGTATATAAGTGACTCTTTTGGACAAGATATAATAAATATGATATATCACTTATCACTCAGTCTTTCAAATGTACATTTTTTTCGTATTTTGGAGCATGCCACTTTTCCAAAAGAAAAAAAAAAAGGGTCATGGAAAATCAGTGCAAAAGTTCTCAGACGGCCTCCTCTTTTCTCTGGGGCAGACGGAAATGTCCAGGGCAACACCCTCTGCCTGGTGGTGAACTTCAGGCTGTCCACCAATTCTATCTCCTCAACAAGCCCATCTTTCATCCTTAGCCCAATCCCCCTCCCTCCCTCCTGCTTGTCCCAAAAGTCATTTGTTTTAAGAACTTGAGGTTTTGGTTTTTGTTGGTGTTTTCACTTACTGGTCGCACTTGGACGTGGGATCAGCATTTTCGCCAGTTCCGCTGTTGTGGGAGAAGCCAGCTTCTGGAGGGGGGTGGAAAGCAGAGTGCAGGTTCCTCTTTGGGGACCCCCTCCCCCGCCCATTCCTGAACTTTTTTTTTTCCTACTTCTCCGCCTCCCTAGGAAGGCTGCCAGGGAGGCCTACTGGCCTGGTGCTGGGAGAGGTGGTGGGGGAGCTATCCAGGTCAGGGCTGGGGGGAACCTGGAAGGACTGTGGCGCCTCCCTTTCTTCTTCATCGGGGATGCGGGGTGCCTGGGATGGGGTTAGACAAAGGATTGAGGGCTGGCTGTCCCCCTGGCCCCAGGCCGTGGATGAGGACGCGGGGCACCAGCGGCCGCTGCAGCTGGGGATGCGGAGCCGGAGGAGTCCGGTACATGCTGCTGTACATGGCTGCAGCCGCCGCCGCCGCCGTGGTACTGTCCACGCTGCCCAGCAGGCTGGGGTGATAGAAATACGGCGACGGGAACATCCTCTGCAGCGCCGAGTAGTTCCCTGCCTCGGCCAGGAGTTCCAGGCCCACGGCGGTCTGCCTCTTCCACTTGGTCCTGAAAGAAAGCAGGCAGCGGGCACCCGGAGGCTGTGAGAGCTGGCCCAGCACCCAACAAGCAGCACCCCTGGCTCTCACTTGTGTATGAAAGACTGGCGAACCCTGAACAGCCATTCCCTACACCCTGATCTTGCTCACTGGTTCTCAGGATGGCCCAATCCCAAGTCAGTTCTGCAAATTGCACCCTTAAGTGGAGACCCTCGCTGATGGAATCCTAGAAGCTTTATGCGCTTTCCAGGTTCTCTGCTCTACTGTCCTGTGGGCTCCACAGTTTTAACAAAGTCCCTGTAACTTTCCCCGAGGTCGGATGAGACCCTTCTTCCCCCAGCGCTCCTCTGGTAGACTCCCTCTAACAATCTAACGTGCTAGCTCAGCCCTTCCCCCACCCCAGCCTGCCCTGGAGACCAAACCAAAACCCAGAAACAAAGGGAAGCAGAGACTCCTGGACTTTGGACCCTAGGCCCCCTCATACCCCAGGGCTGTGAGACAACTCTCTCATCAGTATGACAGGCCCTTATAGTGAGCAGGGAGCTTAGGACAGAAGGGCGACAGGATTTCAAGATGGAATTCGTTTGAGAGAGGACTCTCCCAAGGGAACAGTGCATCCTGACCATTCTGGGTGGAGGGAAGATGTACTTAAAGATATTTCCCCCTCTAGGCATGAGTAATAATTAAAGCATACACTCCACCATTTTGACTCCCCCCCCCACCCTCCCTGACACACACTATACCCAGACTAGGAAGAGAAAAGGAGCAGGCAGCCAGCCGGTCATTCGAATGTACTGCGAAGGAACTCAAGGCTGGTGGCCCATCCATACCCGCCAGCTTCAGCCAAATTAATAAACATGTCGTCCATTTTAAATTGGTTACAAATGACACTAATGTTTTCCGACAGAATTAGGGTGGCTGAAACCGTATGTAATGAGACAGAAAATTATGGTAAGATGACAACTGGATGGGCATTTCCAATTGCACTTAAGGACGATTAAAACACAAATGACAGAAGGGGGTGAGGAAAGTTGAGACAAGGGAGTTGAGCACCAGGCGTGGAAATACTGCTATATAAACTCAGCTCACCATGGCTCAGATTTGCTCATGGCTCAGGTTGAGCCAAGAACAGCTTGCCACTTTCCTAATTTCCTTTCTAGAGAAACAGGGCTATGGGGCAGGCTCTCACTGTACCCTACCTTTCCTCCCTAATGAGACAGCAGAGACAGCCACTCCAGGGGACAGACACCCCCCTCCACACACTCCAGACTAGAGTCTCAAGCACCTGCCTGATTTTCCAGCCCAACCCTAGTCCAGATGGGCTTTCCTAATCTTCCACTGGATGGTGACAAAGGCTTGGACTCGGCTCTCCCAACTGCCTCACATTTAAGCCAAGGCTGGTGGAACAGCTCTGTGGAGACCTTAATGACTGGGCCATGCTGCTAGCTGTAGACATTTAGAACCAGCATGTGGCGGGTCCAAGGGGTGCCCTGCGCACACAGGATCTCAGGGCCTAAGTGTCAGCTACACAGATGTTTTAATTTGAGGTGTGGCTTGATTAATTTGGGGACAAAATGGGGGAAATTCTAGCCACTTAGGTTTCAGAGACAAAGTAGCACCTGTTAAGTACAGAAATGCCAGAACTCCAACTCTCCTTGGTGCCTCTCATTTGGAGGTGTGGCTAACCCTTGCTAGAGCCAGAAAGCCCTCACTGTAGGCCTTCTGACTGCCTCCCTGGAGTCGCCAGAGTGGTCACCTGAATGGCAGGTGCCTCCGTCACCCCCCCCCCACACACACACCCAGCAGCCTTCCTTACCTGCGGTTTTGGTACCAGGTCTTGACTTGGGTGTCAGTGAGATTAAGTGCAGCTGCCAAATCCATGCGGTCCTGGACACTCAGGTACTTCTGTCGCTCAAAGCTACGCTCCAGCTGATTGAGCTGGTGGTCTGAGAAAGCGGTCCTGGCTTTTCGGGGCTTCTTGGCCCTCACAGGGGGACTCTCTCGGCTACTTGTAATCTCCCGGTCTCCTTCCTCCTTTGTTCCTGTGGTAGAGAGGCAGCCTTGTAAATTAGTCTGAAATGGGGAGAGAGAAGTACCCAGACACACATTTCTACATTCCCACGCCAGCCACTGGTCTAGGGAGACTACACACTGTCCTCCCCCTCCAACACACACACACCACCACCACCACACATGGTTAGGCCTTGGCCAATATGGAGGACTGGAAGACGAAGATTGTTTTCTGCTGGAGACTGCTGAAAGGGTTCTAAAGGGAATCTGATCTGGAAACTGGGTGAAAGAGAAAAGTTAAAATAAATACTTTTCAATACAGAGTTACCATTTCTCCTTGATGTGGGGATGTGGGGAGAGAACAATGTCTCTTTTATTGTTTTCACTAAGAATTTTTTTATTCTTTACAAAGTCTTTCTATTCTGTTTTTATGAGGAAAGGGTATCTTTTTCGTTTTATTTTTCCCCGGTAACTAAGTCAGAAATATTTGGGTTATTTTTTTTCCCCAGATGCTTTCAGGAACTGTTAGAATCAAGCTTTTTACAGCCACTTGTACCAGGCCTTTGTAAAGCTTCTGAAAAGAACGTGGCATCCAGACACTGAGCTGAGCTCAAAGTCAAGGAAGCCCATCCAGGTGACAGCACAGAGATTTCCGGATTCTATTTGTCAACTTTGGTTTTTTACTGAAATGCTGGGAAATCGATATGTCAATCCCTCTCTGTTTGTACCCGTTTGTGCTGCGTCCTTGATCTTCCCTGCAGGAAGAACAATAATCTCTCTAATTGACCCACTGGGGAGGTTGGTGCACGAAAAATCGCCAGACCAGACTGTACATCTGTTTTGGGCACTATTATGCTAATGTTATCATAGTAAAATGAGGAGTCAATATCCTCTCTTCCAGACAACACATCTTGACCAGAGAATCAAGTGTTAATAATAATAAATAACTTATCAGTAAAGGGGGGGAATGAACTCTCTGGTGTGTTAAAACTCTTTAGCAATGCAAAGAGCCCAACACTGGCATGAAACTGCCTGAGAAGAAGATGGAAAGAGTGTGTTGAAGGACAATTTCCATTGTCATCTTGATTTGACAAATATATATGTTTATTCAATTCCATAAAATTTTATTTTTATAAATCTTACCTCACCATTATTTGTCAAGGGTCAAAAATGCATTAAGTTGCAGGCATTTTGTTAGGAGCACTGGGTAAGCAGGGTTTTTAAAAAACAGACTATGAATATTTATTTTGTCTCTGTATTAATCGCCATCTATTAAAAATAAATTTACTTAATCAGCTTGGATTTTTTCCCTACATTAAATGAGATAATTCCTGCGAAGATGTTTGGAAAAGCATAGGGTTATCATTTGCGTTGGAGAATAAACATCGGGTTGGGATCACACCTCTAGACACTAGGTTAGCTGAGCAGTTTCTTTCCAGGTTCCCCCATTCTCATTCCTAAGGTCTTGGCTAGAAAAAAAATCTCAAGTCCATCCCCCCTTTTTTTTTCAAGGAAAACTATCCTGTATCACTATCCTCCTAGCTATCCTCTTCCTCCCAAAATTTTTAAAATTAAGAAATAGAAAAGAGCTAAATGGAGGCGCGCATTGAAAGGTACACATAACCAAAAGAACTTGGGATGCAGGGCTAAATGGCCCACCCAGGCCCCTCTACGTCTTCCAATCTTTTGACGGTCGTTACCCAGCCTCTAGGAAAGCTCCTCAAAATAATTCCTGCTCGGAGATTCTCTGGAGGCTGAAGGGAGAGGGGGACCCGGGCGATCCTCTGGGAAGCTAGGCAGTGGAAAGACTCACCGTGGCATTTGATGTCGCTCTGGGACTCTTCCCGCTTGTCCAGTTTGGTTTTGCCATCCTCCTGCTCCAGTTTTGGCCTGAAGCTCTCGTGCGCTGCGTTGCTCTCCTGCTTCGGGGTGTGGTGGGGAGATGAGACGCTGGTGCTGTAGGGTGCACACGCCGCCAGAGGTTTGCTGTCACCCAAGATGTCCTTAATTAAAAAAGAAGAGGTGGAAGTCCTGGGGGCCGAGGCGGCCGAGCCCAGCTGCTGGGCAGCGGGCTGAGGCTGCGGCGGCGAAGGCTGCAAACTTTGCGTGGTGACCGCGGCAGGCGGCGGTGGCGGCTGCTGGCTGTGATGGAGATGGTGGTGATGCTGCGACCCGTCTGGCACCAGGTGCGGTTCCGGGGGCTCCAAGGTGACCGAGATGGGAGAAGAAGGCGCAGTTCCTACGGTGTCGATCTCCGAGCAGGGGGACGGGGTGGCCTGATTCCTAAAATCCGCGGACCTCGCCTCACCGAGAGGGCGAAAATCTCCGTTCATCATGCCGGGGCTGCCCGAACTGGCACTGGACAGAATCGTGTCAATTCCAAAACTCGACCCGCTGGCCCCTTCCATTGTTGTCATTTCTACATGAGGTCCACGCCACTCCGCCGTTCAGCAGCCGGCTGGACCAAGCCAAGGGAGCTATTGATCGTAAAACAAAATAAACACTAAACAGTGTCAACGCCGCTTAAAAAAAAAAAAGTAGGGCGGGAGTGACGGAAGAATAAATAGGGAGGTGGCAACCGGTGGACACTTTCGACACAACTTTTGTTTTTCCTTTATGCCAAAAAGTAGGGGGAGAGAAAAACAGAAGGGAAAGTTACCCCCTCCCCCCAAAAAATGGGAAGGCGGGAACGTGCGCTCCGCTGGGGCACCGCGCACGTGGGGCGGCGGTGGCGGCGCAGGGGACCTGGGCGAAGGTGCGGGCGACAGGAAGCAACCCAATGCCGCCGCCACCGCCGCCGCCTGGGTCTACCCACAGCCTGGCACGAGGCGGCGGCGGCGGCGGCGGTGGCGGCGGCGGCAGGTGCAGCGATCGCTCAGCCGGAGTGGCCGTGCGCCCTGGGCGCTCCCGGAGGCTCCGGAGGTGGCTGCGACGCGCGATTTAAATGGCCTCGGAAGCGACTTTCTGAACTTTCTTGAAAAGTTGTGGAAGACCCTCCAGCCGCCGTGGCCCGCGGCAACCCGAGGAAGAGGAGGAGGAGGAGGAGGAGGAGAAGGAAGAGGAAGAAGATGGAGCTGGGCACCGGCGATGCGAGGAGACCGCGGAGAGGCGGCGCCCGGCGACTCCCGCCGCTGCCCGGCGCGTTAGCTTGTAATCCGGCGGCTTGCGGGCGGCACCGACCCCCCTCCCGTGACGTCACGGCCCCCGCGGCCGCTCCCCCGCGCCGCGCCCCCGCCGCCCGGGCCGCGCGCCCCCATTGGCCGCGCCAGCAAGAGCGAGCGACGCCAACGTGTCGGGAGCCAATGGGCGCGCGAGTGGTAAGTCCATCAGCCAGCGCGCCTGGGACCCCGCTGCTCTTTGGAGAACCCAGACGTCCCGGTGCCTCCAACCCTGAGCCCAACACCTACGCCAGTGGTCGTAGAGATGTCCACTATCACGAGTGAAGGGCACGGGGAGAGAAGGGGGCACAGGACAGAGGGACCCTAGAGAAAGGGAACCAAAGGGAAAGAGGAAAAAAAAAGTGGTAACGATTTGCCCGATTTCTTTGGTCTGGGATGGAGGGAGGATGGAGAAAGAGGCGCTTGGTAAAGGAATCCGTTGGTCTATTCCCTGCGCCTTCCCCCAAGGCGCTCGAATAGCCCGGAAACACTAGGAGCCGAGGAGGGGGTGTCCGGGGCACCCCACGGGAAAGAGGGCAGAAGGGCGCGCGGGCGCTCCGCTCTGACTTCTCCAGCCCGAGCCCGGGCGCTCCAGCCCGGCCCAGCCGAGGAGCTCATCCCGGAGAAGGACAGAGCCCAGGGCCGGGTCTGCGTCGCTCTGGGGCTGGATCGGGTCTGCGGCTCAAAACCCCTGCTCGGGAAGACGTGTCTGGCTGGACACTTTCTCCCGAGCCGGGGAAAGACTGCCCGAGGCGTTCTCTAGCGGCGAGGGCAGCCGCGATCCACCGCGGGGCCGCGCTGGCGTGGGGCTCGGGGACAGGGGTGGCGAGTCCGAAGCCCGCGTCCCCTGCCTTGCCAGCCTCCAGGTCGTCTGTCCCCTCTTCCCCTCTGGCTGGCCGCTCGTTTGGAAAGGAAACAGTCACTCTGGATCCTTTTGGGATCTGCAGCATGACTGACGCCTCGTTGGAGGATATCGACTCGCATTATTTTCTTTAGGACGTCTTCAACCTGTCTCTTGTTGAATGTCAAAGTAATGGGAAGTGCCAGTGACAAGACGGGCGTATTACTCCTGATTAAGTGCCGTGTCAACCTAATTAGCAGAGTAATTATAAGGTGCTAATGAACGCTTCAAAGTTCTTTGAGTTACATTTTACTCCAAATTACCATTTTAAGAACCTTATGAATCTGCGTGGTTTGGCACCGTTTCCGTCACTCGGTGCTTTAACGTCTCCACGGGCCGGGCGCAAATCTGGGTTTTAGCTGAGGTTCTAGGTGTCGCTTTCTGATGCTTTTATTTATTTATTTATTTTTCTTTTCTTTTGAGGACCTAGGACGGTATCAAAAGCAAGGTCTTGCCCTCTGGTTGGAAAATACTGTGTCAGGAAAGGCTAGAAGGAAATGTCCTGTGGGGAAATCTAGATATTGGACCCAGAAAGGGCCCGGGTTATTTCTACTGTATACTTTTGTTTATCATCCTAGTGCCGATTTTCACCGTGCTGTCTCTGAGAGCCGAGAGAAGAGAGTGGAGGTGATCGAGGTGTACCCATCAGTCAGCAACAGTCTTTCTCAGAAAGCATGGAGGAGCTTGGCGGGGAAGTTGGGATTCATGAGCCCAGGCTAGAACATGGGGTGTGCTGCAAGCAAACGCCATCGCCGGTTGGAGGTGTAGCTGGGCCAGCCTGGGGCAGAGGCCTTGGAGGGCCTAGACCTTGGCCTGAGCCAGTGGGATCAGCCGACTTTGGCGCTGGAAGTGCTTAGGGACCCGGCAGAACCTTCCCCGGAACTTTCAGGACAGACCTTGGCCTTCAGGCCAGGGGTTACACATGGCCAGGGCCGGGGGACACTCTGAGGCAACCGATCACAGGGCCCCAGGCCTCGGCCAGTGTAGTGCGGCACACCCTCGCGGTACCCCAAGTCTTTGGTACAATTGACCCGGGTGGAAAGAGAGGGGATGCAGGCGAAGGCTAGCGTCTTTCCCGGGTGGATCACCATAGAGTGGGGTTCTTTCAGTTCTGACATCACCCACTAACGTCCCAAATAAGGTGTGCCAGCTCCTCGCCCCAGCCTCTACCCACATCCCTCCCAGCGTATTTAAGGCGCAAAGTGGGAAAGAGGAGGAAAGAAATTTAAAATCCAGAACTGAAGGCATTGCACAAATCAATTATTCCCGACCTTGATAAATAATTCATTTAGGTCTGTTTTTGTTTTGTTCCGACGCCTAAAATGACTCAAGAGCTCAAAGAGCTGATCGCACGGCTTGTGTTGGGCGATTCGACAGGGCTTTTCTTCTCTTTTCTTTCTTTCTTCCTTTCTTTCTTTCTTTCTTTCTTTCTTTCTTTCTTTCTTTCTTTCTTTCTTTCTTTCTTTCTTTCTTTCTTTCTTTCTTTCTTTCTTTCTTTCTTTCTTTCTTGGAATAATTCACAACATTGGCAGGGGAGGAGACGGGAATATGACCCTGGGTGGGGGGATTGAAATCTGAAAAGGATGGAGGATGGTCCAAATGTTGGGAGAAGAGGAATGAGTGTTTTATGAAAGCCCCGCTTTGGGAATGTTTCCGACCATATTTTCTTAAGAAAAGGTCAATACCATAGATGGGGGGGGGCTGTTCAGTGATTAGGTTTCGGAAACAATAATAGTGACTGGAAAAGATGACCTTGACCTTTTATCAAAGTTCCTATATTTGAGTCGTCTGGGAGAGGAAATGGTAGAAGAATCAAAGAGGCTCAAAGGCAGATTACGAAGTTAATGAAGAAAACATTCCTCAGAGCTCGGTTTTGTTTAACTTTTCTCCATTCCCCCCCCTCCACATTCCTCTTTTGCTACTGTTTTCCTCCAAGAGTGTATATAATGTATACATTCAAAAGGTCGTGCAAACATAGCTTTTCATTTAAAAAATCAAAATTCAAAAGTAGATCAGGGTACAGATTAATCCCATTTCCAAGCCAATGCATTACCTACATTTAATCTGATTTCCCCATTGGATTTAAAATACAAACAAATCATGTCTTAAACTGATATGAATTTGAAAATTGTCTTCCACTTCTAGGCCCTCATTTTCTTTTTGTTTCATAATGAAAGGAGAAAAATAAAGATTTTTTTAATTGGAGAGATTTTTTTAGATTTATTGCCTTAAAAGCAGTTATTTACCAGCTTTGAATAACAGAGAATAGACTTCCTTCCTAGCTGTGAAAGACACTTTAATGTCTATAACACCAAAGATTCCCCTTTCACACCACATGAATCCTAAATTTTGTACATTAATGCATCCTCCACAGTCTAGTTTCACTACCTGCATTCGGGATTCCTTTGAAACGGAGCATCAGATTTTTAAATGGAACTTAATTTTCAAGAAATTCACCTAATATTATGGTGAATTTGAAACTAGTGTTTCTTCTATCATATTTAATTTGAACATTTCTAAGGGTCCTATGAAGACGGTACCCAGAAATAGGAAAGAGCTGCAAAGGCGCTTCCCTCCACTGGGCGGCGCCAAGAACCCCGAACTGGGGCTCTGTGCCATTGTTTCTTTCCATAAAAGATGCAAATACCCATATAAGCTCTATTCCATCTAGGACCCATTCCCAACACTGTGTGACCTCGCACCATTTCAAAACTGAAGACACGGTGCTAGTTTTCTTTTCTTCGCTTTTTACAGTCAATATATTTCCAACTGCTTTAAGTCTTGCTTATTTGCTAAAAAGAAAAAAAAAGTTACTGAAGAGAAAAACGTGAAAACACCTATATTGAATCCCTTCCACCGGTAGACTGCAACCTGGGAGTGGAAATTGAGAGCTGATAAAAAATGGTAACACAAAAGAAACAAAGTATTCTAACAGGAACAAGTGAAAACATCACTGTTCTGGGGGACTGAAAGTTTTTAGAGTTCTCCTGTTAGAGTAAAATTAGCAAAAGTTATCATTTCACCAAAACTTTAAAGATGAACAATTGTGGAAAGACCTAGTGACATTGGTGGTCACCAGGGAGGTGATGTCAGAATGTAAAGGACCCTAGTTTTGGTGGAGAAAAGGACAAATAGCTAGCATTTGCCCTGGTGAGTGAAAATATATGTGTGGGAAGGAATGCCAGAGGAGGAGCTAGGGAGATGGCTCAGGGGTTAAAGATGCTTGCAAAGCCTGCCAGCCCAGGGTATAATTCCTTAGCATCCATGTAAAAACCAGATGTAAAACTTACAGTGGCAGGAGACCCTGGAATGCCCCCCCCACACACACACACATATTTTTAATTTTAAAAATGCTGGAGGAAAGTGTTTTGTCCATTTTGTCACTCTAATGTTCTTAGACAAGGCCTTTCACCTTTCTGGTCACTAAGGTCCAACAATTTCTGTCAATGGTCTATACTTATGAGCCATGTCTTTTCCTTTCCTCATTCATGTGATTCATTTACTTAGCCAATAAGCATTAGGGAACATGCAATCCATGCCAGGTGCTTGAGACACTAACCAGTCTGGGAGAGTTGACAGGACCCTTGAGCATTCGGGAAACTGTCATTAATGCCATGATGCAAATCTGGGAGCTCAGAAAAGAGAGTGGGAAGCAGAAAGGCTTTCTAAAGGAAACAAAGTGTATGTGGTGAGTGCACACTTCCTAAAAGAAAGAAATGGAACCCAAGTAATGGGCTACAGAAGTATTTGTAAAGTAGCCAAGATAGTGCAAAACTCTCTACAAATTGCCCAAGCTTAGTAGAGATCGCTCCAGAGAGCCACCAGCAGGGAAAAATACCATTCCTAGAAGGAAGAAGAGCTAACTGTAAATCCCCAGGCCTGGACAGTGGGGCGTATAGCAGGTTACACAGTCTCAATTTGATCCCATGAGATGACCCAGCATTCTCCACAAGCAGAGCTGTGTTCTCTCTCTCTCTCTCTCTCTCTCTCTCTCTCTCTCTCTCTCTCTCTCTCTCTCTCTCTCTCTCTCTCTCTCCTCTTTCTCCCTCTCTCCCTCCCTCCCTCCCTCTCTTTCCTGCCTTTTTTTTTCTTTGTAAGGCCAAATTCTGGAAGGCTAGCTGATCATAACAGGCCTGGAGAGAAAAGGTATCTTGTAATTCAGTGGTGAAAAAAAAGAGAAGCCAGGACGAGTGAGGAGGAGCTGAAGGAGAATCTGGGGAGACATATTAATTTCACTCCTGAACTGAACCATTGTCCATTGAAGATCATCTCTGAAGAAGTTAAAAATTCTCCTCTTGACACAGCCAAGTCACATGTAAAAAGAACCCCGCAGTCTAAGAGGCCTACTGAAGGGAGACAATTCTCTCACCAGCTCCTGAAGTTCGGTGGGCATGGAAGGGCTGCATCCCATCCTAGGAGAAAAGAAAGCCACAGAGCCCTGAGCAAAGATGCCAATCAGAGAAGGGTAAATTCATTTACGATGTTAATTAACAAGCGGCTAATTAAAACGGCACTTTGAGCGCTAATCAATCGCCTTATTAAGTTAGCTCATCACTGGAACAAATTGAAAGCTCCCCGCCCCATCTCTTGCCTCTGATGCAGGCAGGGCGGGGTTCCCGGCCACCCCACAGCGTGTGGGAGCTGTCTGGTTGGCTCTCCAACCTCGAAGGGGCCAGAAAAACTCTTCAATCCCCAGGTTACCTCTCCCCTTGTGGAACAGCCTGCCCTCCAGGAACTGGATGAGGGTCTAAGAGGCTATTTGTAGTTCAAATGCACCCACTTAGAAATGAGGGGTTGATTGCATAGAAGAGCGACTTTTTCAATAGTAGCCAACACCTTCGGTGTGAGATCTGGGGGCCACCTCAGATGTGGAAGGAGGCAAGTCAACCCGAGAGGGGGCACTCTTGGGCCGGGATCCTGCACCCCATTTTTTTTCCAGGCCCGAAAACTCTCACCCTGACCCAGGGATGGCCCAGCAATCAGGAAAAAAATGACGTATCTTTAAACAGCCAGGACAGGACAGCCTCCTTCTTGGCACTGTCACCCAGGGCTCAATGAGAATGGGATATGGGTACCATCCGGTGAGAGGGCTTTGCTAATCTGACACTCTGGCATACCCTAGCCAGCTTCTCCATGCTCTGGCCCTCCAAATTCTCTAAGAGAATTAAGATTTCCAATTGTTGTTTTTGAGGAGCCTTCCTCACTCTTTAATTGTTTAATGCCTGCTTTTCACCAAATTCCCAAGAGAGAAACATTTGGCAACGAGAGGGGGATGTGAATTTAGATGCTAATTAAATGAGTCCTTCTAGCTCATCCCCCCCACCTGCCCGGAGGTCCTTGTTAAGACAGAACACCCCCCCACACACACACACATACACAGACACCAACAATAAAGTTCTAGGGGTGCAGAGAAGCCAAGAACGAGAGACCTCAGTGGACTTCAATCTAATTTGCTTTGTGCTGTCTTCCAAAAGGGAACGTTTTTGAAAGAAGGTCACGGGAGTGGTGGGTGGCATGCCCAAGATGTGGTTTGTGCCTGAGCTAGCCTGTGGGCTAACCTTTCCTCGGAGGTGCGCCCCACCGCGTCTACTGATGGATCTGAACGCGCCTGGGATGTCCCAAGAGAACCTAAGGAACGGCTCCCATGTGCAAAGTTCAAAAGCATTAATATTTCCATCATATTATCATTATTCAATATAATAATATTTGCTCGGTTAGCGGCACTAATTAGGCCACATTAAAACCGTAGTGTCTCCCTAATGGTGCGTAATGTGCCCACACTCACATTTTCCTCTCTGAGGATGGGTAGGCTGGCTGGTAAAGGGAGAGACCTGCAAGTAGTGGGCTGAATGAATGATGGGGTGACGCCCCCCCAACACACACACGTACACACACACACACACCCGTCTGGATAGCTACCCGGTGGGATCGCTGTCTCCACACGGTCGATGCGACCCTCCGCTGCGCACTCGGCCTTGCGCCCCGCACCCTGCAGACTCCTCCCGCAGCCCAGCGCTTTGAACTCCGGATTGATTTTGCTTCCCTTCTCTCTTTAGTGTGTGCGCCTTCAATTGGTTAGGTTTTTAAGGTTTGGGACTGCCTCTGTGAAGGAATTAAAATACTCTTAATGGAGCCTCTTGGCCAGCTGGGAGGACCTGCCTCCTAGGTGGTCACTTTTAGGACCCCTCCCCCCCGTGGGATTTTTTTTTTTTTTTGTCTGACATTTGAAAGTGGAAGTGTAAAGGAAGCTCCCTCAAAGCAGGTCTGGTCTGTTCCCGGAATCCTGGTGTCAGCTGTCCTTCCCGGCGCCCTGCGGCCCTCGGCGCGGTGGCTGCAGAGCTTGGAGAGGTGCCCCTCCCGCAGGCAGGCGCGGCGCGGAGATCACGTAATCTGTAACAGATCGGTAACACGCTCGGAGGTGTGATGCGTGTGCCTGGGTAGAGAAGAGGGGGGTGAAGCCGGATCGGGGAAGCAGAACTCACGTTGTACCGCAATTTTACAATCTGAACATTCCTTTATTAAAAGCTGCTGCGTGACATTTACACTGTGCCAGCAGCCTCTGCCTCTAATCCAGGCGAAAACGGTGGTACCACCGAGTCCTGGTTGCGGTGGGTGAGGACGCTGCTGTCCCCTTGCTCAGTTTGTCAACTGCACCGGGAAGTCGCAGGCCTCGGGAGGGACAGCAAAGGACCTCCTGCCTAGTCGCGGAGCCCCAGGGTGACGTGCTCCCGGCCTCTTGCTCCACCCTTGACTGTCCAGGTCTCTAGCTCTTCCTCCCCCCCCAGAAGTAAACTTTCCCTACCCCCACCCTTCCAATAATCCCATCATTTAAAACTACTGTTTTTCTTTTGTCAGATTCCCCGCTCCCGGATCGGTCGGAGGACACGAGCAGAACCGCTCAGAGAGCAGGAAGCACATTGATTTCAGCTTGTTCTGTCCATAGACAGGCCCTGACAAGGTTGTTAGAACAGTCGGAGAGGTCTATACAATCACTTAATTACCAAAACTGTCAGTCAGGCGGGACGCGAG
>PVHP010012282.1:30000-43408 GCA_004024765.1 Zapus hudsonius
GCTCAGCACTTCCCCTTATCCCAAGAATCTCACTAATTACTTACCATCGGAAATTGACCAGGCACACTTATTTTGCTGGAAGGTTCCTTGCACTTAATGTGCGAAAGCACCTCTTTTTTTTTTTTTTTTTGGTTTTGTTTCCTCTGATAAACTCTTTCTCCTCTCATCTCTCCCCTTTTCCAATTTGAAGTAGCTGATGTTTTGTTTGGCTCCTGTTTTATTTGCTGTCAAAAGGAATTTAATGTAGAAAGCCATTTAAGCATGTATACAACCCATGGAGGGATTCATTTGACCTCATTATATTGCAATAAAGAAGGAATCCAGTTTGCTAAATATCACCGAACCGCATGCATTTCATATCAGATCACAAGAGCATTGCTTCAAAAGATTATCCCAGAAAGTGCTTAGAAAGATGGAATGGGTTAACTCCGCTTGCCAGGAGGTGTTCTGACAAACACAGGAAAAGAGAGATATGTGCAACCCCCTTTAAGAGCAGAGCAACTGAAGAAAAAAGAGATTTATGCTTTTAATTAATGGCAATTAAACCATGCCTGTTGGCTTGGCCTATGGCAATTGTTCCCTGCAAAAAGGAGGCCGAGCTGGTGACAAGCATTTGAATCCGCTAAGTTCTGTCAAGGGAGCTGACTCTGCAGGCATCAAAACCAAACTAAATCAATAAAAGAATTAAACTTTTATAAATTGCATTTTGACAAGTATCAGATACCGTTAAGCTTTGATATTATGAATTCCTCGGAGGTGATGCAAACAAGAAGGGCCGCAGTTAGAGATCCAAATAATCAAAGAGGCTTGTTAACATGCGTTGTCAAATGCTTCAGTGCTATTAATTACTACAAATTAATGTGACTCTCTCCTCCTCTGCTGATTGGAATAATAATCAACCCGATTTGTGGAATGAACACAGAGACCATATGCAACCCTGCCAAAAATGATATGTTTTATTAAAAAAAAAACAGTAGACATTTTACAATCTTTGTGTTCAAAGGCTGGATGGTTTTCTCGTTGCCAGCGGTGACCTCGCTTTACCCCATCTTCCCAATTCCTGGGAGCTGCTTGGTGAGCTGCTCCTGGTGTGATGACAGAAGGAGGCATCGGGCTCTTGCCAGTGATTTTTGGAGCATAAAATACGATCTTGATTGTGCTTCATTGAGGTGTGGGGGAAATCTAGCCCTCTGCTCAGCGATGGCTTTCTAAGAAATGAACCCAGAAATCCTCTGAGGCACTTACTTCCTACTATGAAAACTTTGCATACGGTGGAGAATTGAAATACGATGATACCTTCTCTCTGGTAGCTCAGTAGGCAGGACTTACAGGGAAAGTAAAAACCCTGATTACTTCTAGTAAGAACTTCAGGTGCCCAAAATGATCCTAGAAGTATGATCGTAATATTGTGTGATATCCCACATCTACAAATGACCCATGCCAACATTCCCCTTCAGAGTCACAGCTTAAAATAGAATCTGATTTCCATCTTAACAGCTGGAAGAATTGTGTTTCTAACCCAATTGTGTTTCCCCATCCAGTGAAATGCCCCAGTAGACTAGGGGTAAGCTAATACTTGTATCATTAAATAACAATTTATTTATGGATAATAAAGATATCAATGAAAAATAACAATTTATGGAATTTTGTGAAGCATGGTTGGAATTTTTGAAAGAGATTTCTAATTTTTATTTATGTATGTGTATGTGGGGGTGGGGCATACCAGGGTCTCTTGCCACTGCAGACACATAGGCCACTTTGTCCCTGGTTTTACATGGATGCTAGGGAATTGAACCCAAGCCAGCAGGCTTTACATGCTCCCTAGCCTTCAAATAGATTTTGATACAAATTTTAAGCATGAGGGGTAAGAGAAAGAGGGGTGTTTGCTAAGAAAGTAAGACTCACCCCAGAGCATGAGTGTGAGCCTCTCAAAGAAAAGTCGTAATTGTCTAATGACTTATGTTTTAAAATAATCATAAAAAGCATATTACAAGTTAATTCATAATAACGTCTTTGTGCTAACACTTATCTTTTATTTTTACTACTTTGAACATTCTGACACGCCACAGTCTGTTCATATTTTTCATTTTGTGAACCAATAACATATGTTTTCCCACATGTTTGCACAACATTTCTTTTTTTTTTAAATATTTTATTTATTCATTTTCAAGCAGACAGATACAGAGAAAGATGAGAGAGAGAGAGAGAGAGAGAGAGAGAGAGAGAGAGAGAGAGCGAGAGAGAGAGAGAGAATACCAGGGCCACCACCTTGTGGGTCTGGCTTATGTGGGTCCTGGGGAATTGAACCCGGGGCCTTAGGCACTGGAGGCAAGTGCCTTAAGACCTGAGCCATCTCTCCAGCCCAACATTTCTAGATTAATTGAAGAATGACATGTAGCCACTGAGTATGGATTTAAAATTCAAGAGATTCTGTTATGTCGCAGAGATTAAACATCTCCATGTATGAACTCATGGATTTTTTTTGTCAGTCACAGGGAATACAGGGTGGAAGTGGAGACGGCCAAAAGTGAACTCTTAATTGTCTCTTACCTAGAATACCACACTCTCTCTTCCTGTTGTTTGGGGATGGCCAAATCAACACAGCTGTATCAAATCATCGCTGTGCTATTTGACTATGTATTACGGGGGGGTATCTGAACTGGAAATATACAGAAATCTGAATAATGTACCTGTGACTTACAGTAGGAATGGTGCCAGGTATATAGAGTGTTTGGAGTTATTATTGATTTTGACTATAGACTATATTTAAATTATTTAACTGTGTTTTTTTTTCACATGGAAAGGAATTATCTTGACACCACCTGGTAGCATCTTCTGTGTGTGTGTGTGTGTGTGTGTGTGTGTGTGTGTGTGTGTGTGTGTGTGTGTGTCTGACAAAATTTACAACTCAGTTTGAAGCTTGACCAGTGATTCATATGCTTAGAGTTCCCTGCCATCTCTGTCAACCTCTGACCTTCTCTGGAACAGGACATTTGTCTCAAATGATGGTTCTAGTGTGTTATTGATGTACCTGATCTGTACAGCTCTTGTGACAGAGAGAACATTGGCTTGGGTAGTGACAGGAAAGTTCGGGATGATATTCCTCCTTTGTCACTGTCAAGGAATGGATCTTGGCTCTGAGTGTGGGTTTAAGTGAGGCTTTTCATTTCAAGAGCATCCCTATATCTCTTCAGAAAGAGCAGCAAGGGTAGAAAGAGGAAAACAAATGCTTAGCACACCTCTGCAGAAATGCCTGGTAAGAGTCAGGTTCCAATGAGAGACTTCTCTCCTGCCTGGTGGACTTACTCAGCATTTGCAAGACCTTATCATCGGAAACGTATGCAATGCTTCTTTGATTACTCAGCAAAACACTGCCTGGGTTCAAGCCACTGTGTATTTTAGAATCCTGGCTGTATTGTAAGCATGCTTGTTTCTTCCAAATGCCTATATGGATTTAAAGGTGGGTTGTAAGCTTCATCACTTTTTGAAAAAAATCTCTTTTATTTTTGAAATCTCATACATGGATATAATGAATTTTGATCATATTCACCTCATCACTCTCTCTTATCCCCTTCCCATTCCTACTAAAACCTTTCTTCTTCCCAACTAACCCCCTTCTTACTTTCATGTCTGTTTTTATGGCCCATTAAGTTAACTTAGGGTCGCTTGTATGCTTGTGGGTGGGGGTTATCAGTTATTTACTGGAGCACGAACAACTTACCAGTGGAGACACCACTGAAGAACATGACTGTCCTTCCCCCAGCAATCATCACTGATTTCTAACAATACAATTTCCCAAGAGTAGAGCATGCTTGGTAAGCCTGGCGTGTGACATGGAAACATAGCCTGACTTCTTCCTCATTCTCACTTCAATGCTTCCCAGGACCAGTAGGACACGGGGCAGAGTCTAGACAGCACATTTGTCTGAGTTCCATGTCTACTCAAGTCAAATATGTCAACTCTGAATTTGTAATACAGTTTTTATTGTTATTAAAATTTTCAAGTTAATAAATGCCTTAAAAATTGACAGCATGCCTTAATATGAATAACTCATACCCTAAGTGGAAAAAAATGTACCCAAAGCATCCCTGTTAATATAATAATGTAATCATTCTTCCAGAGACTTAATTTACAGTGGATTTTCTTTGGCTTCATGTTTTTCTACTGCTATTTTGATGACCTTTCATTTGTAAATTTGCACCTGTATGGTTGTAAATATTAGTATTAATTTTATTATGTAAGGTGATAGTTTTCCCCACATCCCTATCCCATTGCTAATTTACTTCACACCTTCAAGTATTTTTTTCATTTTGGAATGCTAAATTAACTCATTACTATTATTATTAATATTATTGTTATTATAGTATATTATTATCAGTTTGGTAATAATGATGTTTGTGATTCCTCACAGATTCCATACAGGCTGGATTTAAGAAGTACCATCCAAAAGTCTTTCTTATTGGAAAGGGGGAGCAATGGTGTAATCATTTTGAGTGTAGGCACTCAAAATTGCACCTGCAGGTAGAAATGTAGATATCCGGTCAAAGCCA
The DNA here is from genome assembly GCA_004024765.1 of Zapus hudsonius. NCBI lineage: Eukaryota > Metazoa > Chordata > Mammalia > Rodentia > Dipodidae > Zapus > Zapus hudsonius. The sequence goes on from PVHP010012282.1 coordinate 34,551, forward strand.
CATTTATTCACACACATGTATACCGATATAATCTATGACTGTTATTCTTAGAAAATATGTCTTCCTTGGAGAAGGGAGTCATCTCTTTTTACTTTACTCATGTAGAAAATGGCAGACGAATGTTCTGATGATGGTAATTCCTCACAGTGTGGAGTGACGGATGAGCAGACACTTTAATTTAGTCCCTTTGTGTTTGCACACAGTTTGAGACTTTTGGTTTTTTTATGATTGCGTCCCAGATACAATGAAACTCTATATACTTCATTCAACTTATAATGAGACAAATTGCAAATATAGATGTTGATGTTTTCCTCTATTTATGACACTGTAAACTGTTCCAAGAAGAGATTTGTAGGAGAGACACTGGATGTTTCGGAGATGGATTAGTAACTAATGAAATGCATATAAGCATACAGTGCACACACACATACACGTGCATTGGCTTCAACCCAAGAAAATAGTTGCTAAAGCTGACTACAGTTCTCCCCCACATGACAATTTGTGATTTGAGAAGAAGGAAATGACACTTTATTTCACTTTTCTGTTCCTGTAGAAGGGGCTTAGGCAAAGGAGTATAGACCTGGATGCTACCTCTGGACTCAGTATATGAATACATGTTTTCAATTTTTCAAGGTAGGGTCTCACTTTAGCACAGGCTGACCTGGAATTCACTATGTAGTCTCAGGCTGTCTTGAACTCACAGGGATCCTCCTACCTCTGCCTTCCAAATGCTGGGATTCAAGGTGTGCGCCACCATGTCCAGCCTCAGTTTATATTTTTAGGGTTATTATTCCTATGATAGTTAAAAATAATAGCAAATGTCAAATTCAGTTTTTAAAAAACAAAGAACACTTTAGTAGATATATACCAGTGGCTACATTTTGTGGATATATCCCCAATATAATCTTGTTATTAACCAGTTATTTTTTTCCAGTTGCACAAAATACTTTTATTTTCTGACCTTTCCATGACCCCAATTGTAAGTCTTGGGACCTGAATTCATTAACTACTCACACTCCTAGAGGGAGATATGGCTGTCTCTGTCATTTCTGACTACAGGAAGTAGCCCCTTTTTTTCTCACCTACTTCCTTGATTTTGCTTGGTGTTTAGTAAACTCTGTCCCAGCAAGCAAAATACAAATGTTTAATGAATCCATCCAACTGCACAAATATGATTCATCAAATATCATCACCCTCTAGCTTTATTTAATAGCGTAGTTAAAGTCAATAATGTGACGAATTCACATTTGTTTCTTCTGTACTCAAAAATGGAGAGTAATCTGGAATGTTGTGCATGGTCCTTCCTGAGCAAATGGGAAAAATTAGTGCAACAATGATCTACATGCAGGCTAATTTGGAGAGGGTTCCACTATTTCATGAGGTCTTAGGAAAGTCATTAATTTAATATAATTCTATTTTCAATTTAGAAAAAAAAGACGTTACATATAAATCTTACAACTGTACCAGACACTGTTAGATCCCTGAGGTTCTAATCATGACCACTGCAGGTAAAGCCTTGGATTCTTGAGCTCTACAAATTATAGAAAATAGAAGAAAATAAATATATTACAAGAGTTGAAAGCATGGTTGTGGTGTTAAAGAAGGCCTTGGGAGCACAGAGAAGGAATCCTAAACCAGTCTGGTGATGCAGGAAAGTTGGGGGATGCATTTGGGGAAGGCAAGTTCAAGGTAGGATCCAAGGTGAGAGATGAAAGAAGAATGGATGAAGGAGCAGAGGAGAGAATGTTCTAAAGAGGAAAGGCAGGGCCTTGAATAGAGACCAGAAAAGCCATGTTAAAAATCAAAAGATGAAGCCGGGTGTGGTGGCGCACGCCTTTAATCCCAGCACTTGGGAGACAGAGGTAGGAGTTCAAGGCCAGCCTGAGACTACAGAGTGAATTCCAGGTCAGCCTGGACTACAGTGAGACCCTACCTCAAAAAAACAAACAAACAAAAAATCAAAAGATGATCTGCCAGGCATGCTGATAATCTGAGTCCCTGAGAGACTGAGGCAGGAAAATCCTAAATTTAAGCCAACCCGGGCTACATAGTGAGTGCCTGTCTCCAATAAATGTCAAAGGCTGGAAGTCATTTTTATTGCCTAGACCATAGCATTAAGAGAAAAGTATAGATAGGTTAAAGATAAAATTTTAATATTAGAACAAAATTGTTTAAAAGGAAGACCTTGGCACTACTAGGCTTTATTGCATGCATATGCTTTATTAATAGTGATGACCTTTAATATAGGTATATGGTCATATTTATTACTGGTTGATTCTGTACCTTTAAAGATCCACTCATATCATTAGACAGAAAAAAGATGAAAGAGATTTAAGACAACCGGTTTCGTTAGCTGATCCCTCAATTCTGTATAGCATCAGGCCGTATAATACATTTGCTCCTCAGAAAAGTGTTGTAGTTAGGAAGACACACCTGAGGGATCCTCAGAACAGAACAGTATTGTGAGGTAGGAGACACACTTGATGTTTCCTCAGCATACCTTCCTCCTTGTTTGAGACAGGGTGTCTTGTTTTCCATTTCATAGGCCTGTGAGCATCCGGGGATTCTTCGGCCTGCACCTCCCAGCTCACTGAGGGACCATTGTGATGACAGGTGACTACAGTAGGTTCTGGGAATGGGAACTCATGTCTTCTCATTGGTGGAGCAAGTACTTTACCACTGAGCAGATATCCACCACTCCCTCTCTCCTCCATTCTTAAAAATAGAAGGCTCTTAGCCAGGTGTGGTCAAGCACACCTTTAATCCCAGCATGAATGCAGGTCAGCCTGGGCTAGAGTGAGACCCTATCTGGAAAATAAAGAAAGGGGCTCTGTGAGTTCTGTGGTTTTTCCATGTGAGGCAATTTCCAGGACCATCACAGCACAGTCAGAGGCTAAAAGCTCAGAGCTGGCATCAGGGCCTCTGGTACTCACTGTGAGACCTTTGGCAAGTCAGGCTGTCAAATGGTCCATTTGCTCCAAAGTCAAGTACTGTGAAGATTAACAGCCATAAGCAATGTGTTTAGCACAGGATTTAATACGTGTTGCTTCTGTAGATTATATTTTGTTATTTTTTTTTATTTTTATTTTTTTGGTTTTTCTAGGTAGGGTCTCGCTCTAGCCCAGGCTGACCTGGAATTCACTATGTAGTCTCAGAGTGGCCTTGAACTCACAGCGATCCTCCTACCTCTGCCTCCCCAGTGCTGGGATTAAAGGCGTGCGCCACCACGCCTGGCTATATTTTGTTATTATTAATAATCTCAGTAACCCTCTGAACATATACCAGTTTGCCAATGTGCCTTTTAAAATTCAGCACCCAAATTCAGACCAAATATTTCCATTGTAAGCCATATGTTTAGTAATTAATGAATTACTAAAAAGAACGTTCTTTCAATACAATAAACAAGCCATATGCATACATACTTTGATTAGATTCAGATACATAAATGGAGGTAGGATTTTTTTAAACTTTAAGCAAGTTATTTTAAGGCCTTGCTTCCTCGGGTGATAATAAGCAGAGGCGGATTGACTAGTACTTATAAAACCACATGAGTTCTTAAACCAAATGTAAGCAAAAGACTTGCTCATACCACCGAGGCCCTTTCCTCGCTCCAGCCATAGCTGTGGGTGTCCCCAGCAATGGAATTGAGTGCTGAGACCCAGAAGGGAGAATACTGGGAGGCTGCAGTCTGTAATCTCATTATCAATAGCTAGTATATTGTAGTCATTGTGGCCTACTGTTTGAATATTGTGGCACACTAGGCTGTTCTTCAAATACATTGTGTTCAGCCTAGAATTACCTACTGGAAAAATTCATAGGTCCTGCTATTCTTATGATGCTGTGTTATAGACTAAAACCTTTTTCTTTACTCAGGTAGGAGCCCAAACAAACCAAAATCAATAGCTCCCCTGTTTCCTACCGCCTTCTTCTCTTACCACTAGATGGGGAAACAGATGCCTTCTCATAGCATCATCGAGTCTCATGTACTGGCAGGGGTGGATGAAAGGAAAGATCACATAGCTGGAGGACTGCATAGATATAGAAAGATAAAGGCGTAGACAGGGCAGCATGGTTGGATGGATGGGTAGATAGATGATAGATGGATGGCAGAGGGTGCTCTCTCATATGGAAAGCAAATCAGGGGATTATGGGGACATGAGTTCCATTCTTGCCTCTGCCATCAAGTTGTTCAAGATCCAACTGAGTTCCTAAAGCTCCCTGGCCCTGCAATAAATAAAGTCGAGGTGTCGCCAGCCAGCATATTGGTAGGTCATCAACCCTTAGTAGGTAGCCCTGCAATCCATTCCCATAAGGCTCCTTGTCAGTACTCCTCCCTAAACCAAGGTTTGCCAGAGTTCTCTTCAGAAGCTATTACTGCCCACCCTTTTCAGGTGTGCCCTCACAGATGCCCATGATTTTTGTGGCAATGGTTTTGGGTACCTAAAACAAAATGACATCTAAGTTCCTTCTGGCTAAATTCTGTTTTACTATGTATAAAGATAGCCTCTTGGGGCTGGAGAGATTGCTAAGTGGTTAAAGGCACTTGCTTGCAAAGCCTGGAGCTTGGGTTTGATTCCCCAATACTCATGTAAAGCCAGAGGCACAAAGTGGTGCATGCTTCTGGAGTTCATGTGCACTGGCAAGAGGCTCTGGTATGTTCTCCGTCTCTCCCTCTCTCTTTCTTTCAACTTAATGAATAAAACTATGAGAATAAAAGAGTCTCTTATGTTTTGATCTTCATAATATATTCCCTAAAAACATAATCCTGTGTGTGAAAACCAAGTTTTTGACAATCTGAGAGGTAGACCTGGTTTTTCTATTGTCCAACTGAAGGTACTCAAATCTTAGGCAAAATGATGAAGTGTAAATTTAAGTATAGTTTCAGTCCCCTTACCAACATATTTTCTCCTCCTCTTTTGTGTTTTTGAGATAGCCTCACTATACTCTCTAAACTGACCTTAAACTCCCAGATTAGTGATTCTCCTACTTCAACCACCAGAGCAGCTGGGCCTTCTGCACCAGGCCCAGGCTTCTCTTCTGGTGCAGTATTTCTCCACAGTGACAAGAACTCTTGTCACTTTTAACTCTCAACTCTTTGTAAAATAAGTCAGTCAGTAGGCACCCATCATTGTGGAGGAAAGGAGCTTTGGATTTGTGCTGGAGTGTCTTTGTTCAATCTCACCAAGACTCTCTTCTGATCAGAAACTACACTTCCCAGCATGCCCTTCCCCTTATGGCCCAGTCAGCGGGAGTTACTTCCAGTAAGAGATATTCCTATGGAAGTGACAGATTGGAGAGGAGAAGCCATACTTTGAAGATGCAGTTACATCTGGACGCATGGGCACATGTGAGGTTTTGAGAAGCTCCCAGGTGAGAATATAAAATATTCCATGGATGTGAGTCTCACATGGGTATGGAGGGCAAGAGCTGTCCAAAGGTTCCTAAATTTGGGGTGGCTTTTGTTGGCACACCAGGGAATCACCTGTTTTAGGGTGACTGGCTGATACCATTGCTGATGTCTTCCTTTTCTTTGCCCCCCCTAACTTTTCCAATGGTTGGCTATAACTTGAATTTTCTGAAGTAAAACTCTTCATACTTCAAATGGAAACTATTAGCTACAAAAACAACCACCACACAATTGAACTACCCAAATTGCTAGAAAGCAGCATGATGATGTCCAGTAATACAAGTGTGTGTGTGTGTGTGTGTGTGTGCGTGTGCATGCAGGCGTGTGTGTGTGTGTGCGCACGCACGTGTATGTGTAGTGTGTTTGGCATGTGCATGGTGTGTATGCATGTTTGTGTGTGTAGGTGTTTACAGAGGTCAGAGGCTGGCATCAGGTGCAATGAAACTCCCTGCAGGAGGTGCTAGACAAAACCATACCCCTCGGTCCCGACCCATCTGTGCCTCTAGGTCTATAACCAGGTGTAAGTCGAAGCAGGCCCCTCAAGGTGAGATAGAAAGTGTAACTCAAGAGAAGGTGAGATGCACCCCTAGAGAACTTCTAGAATTTTCTAGCTGTATAAGCAGAAATGGGGAATATGTGTGGGGATGGATTCTAAGGGTGTGGGATAATGGTGGAAGAAATACAAGACTGGATCAGGCAGAATTTATTGAAATGGGCCCATTGACCAATGATTATAGATTTAACACTGCAACTCACACAGCTAGAAGTGGTTCCAAGTTTATTTGATTGTTGACTGACGTATGGATCCAAAGATGGCCCACTGTGAATGAGCTTGAGCTGCCTGATATCCACTGGGTTAATGTTGATGAAGGGATTAAAAGGCTTAGAGAACTTGGAATGCTGGAGTTAATTCATCACTTAAACTCATCTTTGTCCCTGCAATGGGAAGGTCCAGAAGATGTGCCCTTCACTAAGAGTATAAGAAACAGATTTGTGAGGGATGCTCCGGCACACTTAATGTTCCCAGTAGTTGCTGTTATATGTGAAGAGGACATCACACTGGGAGCTGCAGTTGCTGCATTAGGTGAATTAGATGCAATGGGTCTAGCTGGGTCTCTGAGTAACAGGGGCCAAGTGGCAGCACTGAATCACCAAAGGTGAGGTGAGCATGTTTATCATAATAGACAGCATAGGCAGAACAATGCTCGTGATGGTATGGCTTGTGTAGACCTTTGGTACCGGCTGGTTAATCATGGTGTCCCCAGAAGTGAAATCAATAAAAAGCCTACTAAGTTCCTGTTTGATATGTATATGCAAAAAAGTTCCAGAGCAAAGGATTGAAAGGCTACTGTGCAATATAGTAACAGAGAATCAAAGCCTCTTAACCATTTTCCAGATTTGAGCCAGCTTACAGATTTGGAGCCCCTTGAATGAAGGAGTGGCCAGGTCCCCTTGAGGAAGGACCCTCTGCAACCCCCAAATGTTTCAATGTTAAACTTAGTCCTATCCTTCCTCAGAGGGACTATGGCCTTTTGCTAGGGTAACTGTGCATTGGGGAAAAGGAAATAATCAGACCTTTCAGAGCCTATTCGACACTGGCTCTGAATTGACATTGATTCCAGGGGATCCCAAGCAGCATCACGGCCCTCCAGTTAAAGTATATGCTTATGGAAGTCAGGTGATCAGCAGAGTCTTGGCAAATGTTCTACTGACAGTGGGTCCCTGAACTCATCCTGTGGTTATTTCCCCAGTCCCAAAATGCACAATTGGAATAGATATACTTGGAAAGTTGGCAGACCTCCACATTGGTTCCCTGACTTGTGGAGTGTGGGCTATTATGGTTGGAAAGGCCAAACGGAAGCCATTGGAGCTCCCATTGCCAGAGGAAATAGTGAACCAAAAGCAATATCATATCCCTGGGGGGATTTCAGAAATTAATGCCACTATACAGGACTTGAAGGATCCCACGTCTCCCTTTAACTCTCCTATTTGGTCTGTTTGGAAGACAGCCGGATCCTGGAGAATGATGGTAGATTATCAGAAACTTAATCAAGTGGTGACTCCAATCACAGCAGCTGACCCAGATGTGGTTTCTTTACTTGAGCTGATCGACACATCTGGTACCTGGTATGCAGCTATTGATCTTGTGAATGCTTTCTTCTCCATACCAACCCATAAGGACCACCAGAGGCAGTTTGATTTTAGCTGGCAATGTCAGCAGTACACCTCCACTGTTTTACCTCAAGGTTATATTAGCTTTCCAGCCCTGTGTCATAGCTTAGTTTGCAGGGATGTTGATCGCTTGTCTCTTCCACAAGGTGTCACATTGGTTCACTATATCAATGATATTATGCTGATTGGTTTAAATAAGCAGGAAGTGGTAACCACTCTAGATTTGCTGGTACAGCATATGTGCACCAGGGGATGGGAAATAAATCCGTTCAAGATTCAAGGACCTTCCACCTCAGTGGAATTCTAGGATTTCAGTGGTGTTGGGCGTGCAGGGATATTCCATGTAAGGTGAAGGATAAGTTGTTGCACCTGGCCCCTCCTACCACTAAGAAAGAAGCACAACGTCTAGTGGGCCTATTTGGATTTTGGAGGCAGCACATTCCTCACTTGGGTGTGTTACTTCGTCCCATATACCAAGTGACTCCAAAGGCTGCTAGTTTTCAGGTGGGCCCAGAACAAGAGAAGGCTCTACAGCAGATCCAGGCTGCTATGCAGGCTGCCCTGCCACTTGGGCCATTGATCCAACTGATCCAATGGTACTTGAGGTTTCAGTGTCTGATAGAGATGCTTGGAGCCTTTGGCAGGACCTCATAGGTGAATCACAGTAGAGACTTTTGGGATTTTGGAGTAAGACACTGCCATCATCTGCAGACAATTATTCCCCCTTTGAGAGACAGCTCTTAGCCTGCTATTGGGCCTTAGTGGAAACTGAACGCTTGACAATGGGCCGTCAGGTTACTATGCGACCTGAGCATAGTATTATGAGCTGGGTGTTGTCTGACCCACGAGGCCATAAAATTGGCCGTGCACAGCAGCAGTCCATCATCAAGTAGAAATGGTATACATGTGATCAGGCCCGAGCAGTCCCTGAGGGCACAAGTAAGTTGCATGAGGAAGTTGCCCAAATGCCTATGGTTGCTACTCCTGTTACAATGTCTTCTGTCCCCAAGCATGCACCTATGGCATCATGGGGTGTGCCCCACAATCAACTGACTGAGGAAAAGAGGACTAAGGCATGGTTCACAGATGGCTCAGCACATTATGCAGGCAGCTCCCAGAAGTGAACAGCCACAGCATTACAGCCTGTTTCTGGGACAACTCTGAAGGACTGTGGTGAAGGGAAGTTTTCACAGTGGGCAGAACTTCGGGCAGAGCACATGGTTGTGCATTTTGCTTGGAAGGAAAAATGACCAGACATGTGGTTGTGCACTGATTCATG